>CAXKVX010001865.1:0-65817 GCA_964058865.1 Eleocharis quinqueflora | reverse complement strand
TGTTCAAAAAAAAGGAAAAAAACAAGAGAAGTTATTAATTGTTAGTCTGGTATAGCCAGTACAAAAATTTATCCACTGAATAACTCACGGCAACATTGGAGAAACAATTAAACATTCCATTTTTTTAACAAAATAGGGCAGAAAACAGCTAATATACACACATTTACTAAGCTGCAACCGTAGTAGCACGCAACTGCACTTCCGGGCAGTTAGGCTCTTCGGGATCTGGTTCTTACCCTCCTAGAAGTCTCTAATGTATCAGCTGGTTCAGGCTTGCATGTATTGCGCCTTTTCTTCTGATTCTGAGTTTGGTCCTGACTTGGGTCACCCTCCTCAGTTTTTGTGGTTCTGAGTTTCCTTGGAAAAGGGTTATTAGCAGATGCAATCTGGCTTTCATCAGGTGATGTTGTGATATTTTCATCTATTTCTACTGATTCATACTCCGACAAAGGCCACTCAGAGCCACAACCAGGACAAGCTCTTGAGCCCTGTTTAGAGAATAACAAAATAATGTTTTATTGCCAATTTTTGCTTGTATGTTTTAGCTGGATTTTGATCTTCTATCAGTTTAGGCTTGCATAAATGTTGTGGGACCATGTCACGGGTTCGAGTCGCAAAAACAGCCTCTTGCAGAAATGCAGGAAAAGATTGCATACAAAGACCCCAAAGTGGTCCAACCCTTCCCCAGACCTCGCACAAGCAGGAGCTACGTGCATCGGGCTTCCCCTATTTTATCAGTTTAGGCCTTGCTACAAAATACTCAGTTGAACTTGTTCGTTTAGTCCAACAAGAAAAATTGTGAGGGGTATAAAAAGGATCACACATCCAAACAGATAGTTGGCCACATTTGAGGGATAAAAGTGCAACCGGCAATGTTACTTTGGTACAACTTAAAAATGAAAAAGGAGGTACCATTCTTTTCGAAAATTTCTTCTTTAGACAGTAATCATGGATTCTGATAAGACAGCCTTCCTTTGGACAAACAGAGGCCTGTTAAATAGACCAGCAAAAGTACAAAATCAATAATCAAAAGAAAAGACCTCAAATAGTAAAATTAATAAATTTTTATGCATATTTAGTTGAGAGCTGATAGAAAAACTCAAAAGGTTATGAGCAATTAAGTTATATTTCCTTCACTGAAATTTTGGTTTCAGCAGCTTGATGACATTTCAAAAACAAGTCAACAGAATACTAAATCAAGGTGTATGTTGCAAAATATTAGAAGAGTTATGGTTTTCATGCAAATATTACAAAATTTAGACAGAATGTAGCCAAGTACCAGTACCTTGACACCAGCCTCATTGCAGACATCACAAGAAGGCACCTCGTTGGTACGGAACCAACCCCTGAGGTCAAAGAAGGATCTGATTCCAAGGCCGATCTTGTCAGAGGAAGTCTGACAAAGCCACTTGTCCTTTATTAATTCTTGTAATGTTTTTTCCTTCTGGGACATGTTAAACAGTTTAAAGGAAGTGGGGAGCTTTGCACCAGAGTCTTGTGAGACCTGACTCAGTATGATCTGAAACGAAGTCCCAATATACATTATTATATTACTGCTAAAATGGACGTCTTTTACACTGGAATTTCTGCATGTTACTAATCAGTTATCACATAATATGTAATTTTCAAAAAATCAACAAGAACACCGAAAGTGACCACAAGACATTCGTCATATAACTACAATCCAATTAATTCAAAGTTTTCTCATCTTGTAACACAGAAACTAAATAAGGAATATATTATCAAAATCCCAGTCCAGACTGAAACCATGATTAAAAAAGAAAAAAAAATGCCAGTAAATATTATTGGATGAAAATGGGGATGGCTTAGTCTAAGACTCTTAAGTTAAAAAAGGTGATGATATTACTATTCCCCCGTGTTTGTGTGTGCCTGCAAATGTGCTTGTTGGTTTTTGGTCGGGACTCGGGACAATAATTATGATGTGAAGTTCAATATTTGGCCAGAATAACAGAAAGTTAGTCATACAAGGAGACCTATGCTTACTAGAATATAACAAAAGAGAAGTGGGTTATGTTCACATAATACCTGATTCTCAAGACGGACATTAAGGGCATCTATATTAGATATAGTTCCTTCTGATCCAGTATCGTTAACTACAGCTTCAATCTACAACAGTAAATAACAAAGCATAAACTCCATCAGGATTTCACGAACAAATCGTACAATCTAGTACAAGAGTAACAGGATCTTTTCAGATATTTTAATTTCATCAGGAACATCCTGCCTAAAAAATAAAAATGCATATAAATTACCATATTTGCAAAAATAGCCAACACCTTCATCTGCATAGGCAGATTTATGCATATAATATGGGTGTCAATATCACCCACTTTTTGAAAATTTTGTGTATAAGTATTATTTTTGGTGTTAAATCCATACTTTTGTTAAGAAAATCCATATTTGAACCCCATAAAAAAGATAAAATTACTTAATTACTGAACCCCATAATTAAAATTTAACAAATTTTGATATAATTATTGTAGTTATATTAACGATTGTATAATATTCGACCCCCATTCAAAAAAATTCTGGCTCTGCCACTGTTCCTCTGAACATAATGTTGAATACTGGAATCTTTAAATTTTATTAAAGACAACTGTACACAGAAAATGACTTAATTTTACTGACACTTCAATATTTTTTTTCAACTAGTTCAAGTAATTTGCAACCTGAAAATTAACATGACCTGGACCTGGCTTCTGTTCAATTCATGCTTTTCAAAAAAGAATTGGAAAATTGTGAAATACTCAATTGATGATACTTTTCTCAACACCTTGAACTAACAGTCAATTGCTTTTGCAGATCTTGAAAAAGGGAAAAACTGAGAATTGGTTCCAAGCTGCAAATTTGACAAGGTTTAGCACTATTTGCGAAGTAAACCCTACACAAAGTTGCAAGTACAAGAAAGTAAATTGCATACCACACCCTTGTAAAAGGCAATCTGCGGAGCTGAATACCTAGTGCCAAACTTTGACTGCTCATCCGCGACATTATTCACCACACCATAATATACCTTTCCGTCATATTGATTTCTACATGCTCTCAGCTCAAATTGCACATAGGACAGTGCATCATTTATTTTCAGAAGAGCTTCATTAAATATCTTCTCGTATTTCACTGTTATTCAAAATGCAAAGCTTAAATCCTAGCAATTATTATAATTATATCCACTTGATAATGTTTATTATTAATTTGGCCCCTGAAGATCAAGTTTTATCATTAAACCATGACCTCCTAAAAAAGATACAACAAGAAAAGATTTTTTATGATCTGTAATAAATTACCCCCAGATTTTAATCAAATAACTGTCATTCTACAGTCTACACCTCCAGATGATCAGATCGAACAATCAAAACTAAACATGAACATGGGGGGGTCAACCAATTTCAAACTTGTGTACTAAAAGTTCAAACAAAATAGAACGAATTTTCCTGAGAAAATAGTAAAAATAAAATAAAACACAAAATTTGGAGAACAAATACCTGGATTTTTACCGCTAATACCGATGAAAACCTCATGGAACTCCTCCTCCTTCAAGGGACCGCGAGACAACAGTGCTTGTATCAGCGTGTGATACCTCCACGTAAGATCAGCCATTCCCTCCTATATCGCGCGAGCTTAAACCCTAATTTCGGATCTAATGCGGCCGCACGAAAACAAAACCCTAATTGAGATAGAGAAAGGGGAAACGACTAAATTAAGGCGGGAAGATGAGAGCTCTTACGATTATAGGTAAAGAGAAGAGAATCAAGAGATTGAGAGTGGAGATTTTTTATTCGCTTGGCGGGAAAGGAAATTTATTGGAACGGAGAAAGAGAATCTTAGCGCGCTGGGCTAGAGATCAGAGCAAATAGCCGAAAACCCAAAGTTGTCGTTCCTTTTCTCCGATTTCCCTTCTAATTTTACCTTTTTACTAATTTCGTAGTAAAGACTGAAAGGCGCAATAGAATTTTTTATTTCTGTAATTTCGCGGACATAAATGAGATTCGGAATCCTTTTCGATCCTTCCTTCCCAGATGGGAATGATCCGAAGGGGACCCGAGAGTTCCAACTTTTCAATTGAATTTTGTGATAACTCGAAAATTTTCAAACTATACAATGAGTTGTGATAAATTTTAACAATTATATATCTGCTCCGGACGAAAAAAATTAACACAAATTAGTCAAAATTTTGGGTATTTCAAAAGGTGAGTACGTCACGTACTCTAAAGCATCTGGATCGTTCAATTCTTTCAGGTTGGTGAAAAATGATTTTTTGAAAAATAAAACAAAAATTAAATTGAATCACTTTTCACCAATATCGATGAATTGAACGGTCCATATGAATTAGAATATCCAGTATACTAATCTGTTGAAGTACCTAGGGTTCTGCCCACAAAATAATTACAATTTCTATTGATGTCTATAATTTTGAAATTAAATTGATTTTGTCACCAATAGCAGTGCAACTAAATTGATTTTGATTATAATAAAATTAGCAATATTTTTTATCTAATATGTACGATGTTTAAAATTTGTATATTTAGTATTTTTAATACGTGTAAATTATTAACTTCTAAAATATTTAGACACTTAAATAAATATTCATACTATATACATATAGCTATTTATATCTTATTTTATTTTTGTATGCTTTATTTTTTGTGAAGAGAATTCTTACCATTTATTTCATCACAGAAGAAGCATTTAGCTTCATATCTTTTTCGGACATTCATGTCTAGAGTTGGTTTTATTTGCACTAAGGAGAACTGAGAGAACTTGGTGGAGAACTGCTCGCAATAAAGAAAGGAATTGAATAACATATTTCTCAAGATTTAAAATAAGGAAGTAGGTCAAATGCATGCATTTGTTTTTTTTTTTTTGAGAAAAAAATGCATGCATTTGTTAATTGTTATCTTAGAAAACAAAAGATTTACAATGATACAAATGTGAGATAGGGTTCAATTTCCTACTAAAAATATAACAGAAGATCTGATCTTATTTGACTCGTTGTCTCTTGTTAATTAAGACATCAAATGCATGCATTTAGCTACTCATTCTTTGAAATATTTGTAAGTAGACATTATTATGCTCAACTACTAAATACAATCATTATCGACATGTAAGTAGACGTTATCGTGCTCAACTACTTACATACAATCATTATCGACATGTAAGTAGACGTTATCGTGCTCAACTACTTACATACAATCATTATCATTATGTAAGTAGACGTTATCATGCTCAACTACTTACATAAAGTTTCGACAACAAAATTAAAAATCATTAATAAAATATCAAAGATCTTAGAAATCAAGATCTCCACGTGTAAATCAATTAAGAGATTGCGTACCTCTTGTTATGTCTAGTTATAGAACAATACTTTAAAAGTTCAACGTAAATCGTCAGAAGAACAGTAAAATGATTTCTCTCATATTTCTCTTTCTAAGTAATGACAACTTTTTCCTTAGTGAAATGGATAAAGAGATGATCAATCTTATTGTTATAATACATCTATTTATATTGTCCATCATTAAAGCAATCTTTATAAAGGGAGATGCATCTGAAGACAAAAGAATGCAATGACATTTTTTGATAGCATCTACTGGAAGCATCTTTTAATTGCAACTATTGGAAGCACATTTTCATTGCATCTATTGGAAGTACCAATTAGTTTTATTGTGGACCACATTGTCATAATTTTTCTTACAATCTTAAGTAACATGCTATTCAATAACTCCCGCAAGATTAGGGTTGCTAATGGATGGGTCCAGTTCATGTTCAACTCAGTCCGCTGATGAGGAGTTGAAAGTTCATGACCAAACTAAGTTCATATTATAATCGAATAATGTTCATTATTTGTCTATGAGCTAACCATATGGACATAATGCTGCACACCACAGTGCACCGTCCGCTTTAAATGAAAGCTTTTTCATCACTGTATTGAATAACTTAGATTTCATTGTGCGATAATTAATTCTCTCTCTGTGAAACAGAGAGTTAGAACTTGGTTGATCTATTGGAATGTTTGAACATATTTTCATTTATTCTCACACTGAGCTTGCAATTAGTCCACAGTTTGTTCATAACTTATTCATGATTGTCCACAATTAATTCAGCTCAATTTTATCAATTGGACTTGGACTAAACTTCAACCAAGACAAAAAAATAGTTCATTCAATAAATGTTCAATAGTGTCCAGCCCATTTTGTCCATGAACCATCTTGTTCATTAGCAACCCTATGCAAAATGCTACCTACAAAAACACATAAATGCAAACAAAAGATTTTACAACCATATAAAAATCGAGATCTCATAAAAGAGTTTGTATCAAGAAATTAAACCTCTCATTTGTAGTATACAACAGATCTAACTTCAAATTCAATTATGTAACTGTGTAGGGTCCAGATTCATGATAAAAAAATCTAACATGATATATTCTTTCAATTGCATCAAAGAAAAACATTCATGTTCTTGCAAAACGTTTGTCTTGTCCAGATGAAAACAGTGAAAAGTTTTCTCCTATATGTTGTAATTCTTGCAAGTTCTCTCGCATTTAAATTTCATTAAGAATTTGATCTAATCATAGAAGTAGGTTTATGTAATAATTTGGTGGATTTTTTTTCGCAAACTTTCTTTCGATTTGCTCCTTACCATTAATACCTCGCAAAATTTACAAAACCCATGCTTTTCTCTATTTGTAATGATGAAAAGACGAGCGGTGACACAGTAAACTATTCTAACGGAATTTAGCTATTAATATCATTTAACCTTTAATATTCGAATGAAATTTAGTTATTAATTAATGTACATATAAAACATCAGCAAGCAAGCACGTAACATTTGAGGAAGATACACGTATACACAGTACACAGACCGAGGGTCGCTTAGAACTTTCCTCCTAAATTTCATAGCTAGTTTATAAGGATAAAACGGTACATGTAGCTCACTTAGTGCGGATTCTTTCACTTAGTGTGGATTCGAGAAAGAATCGAACCACTTTAGAGTTTTTATACACAGTTTTTTTTATATATTTTTATAAGAGATTTAAACGTCTCGAACCTATAACCTCTCGATCATAAAGTGCTAGTTTTATCACTTTGTCAAGATTCTCCTTCCATAACTAGTTTTCGTATTTACAAAATAAAATTTGTATTTTGGATATATTTTTTATTAGGCAAAAATTTGGGTACTCCAAAAGATAGGTACACTGAATACTCTAGCTCATCTGGACCGTTCAATTCATCGAGATTGATGAAACGTGATTCACTTTAACTTTTGTTGCATTTCCTAAGAAATCACTTTTTACCAATCTCGATGAATTGAACGGTCCAGATGGAATTGAGTACCCAGTGTACCCATCTTTTGGAGTACCTAAGTTTTTGCCTTTTATTATTTATATAGAATATATATTAAATTTGAATTGAATTGAAAAAAAAACATATAGTCTTCCATCAAAGAGACGAATACTTTAAAAGTTAACAATAAAGTTTAAGTACTTTATGATAAAAAAATATTTTAGGGTGCGTTTGAATCATATCATGGTTAGTGCAAAAATAGTGCTATTTAGATTAGCGGTTGAAATAGTGATCACTTTTTGCTATTCTAAATAGTATGAAAATAGTGCTAATTTTGTGCTATCTAGGTTAGTGAAAATGTTATTTGGATTGGACAATTGGAGTAGTGATAGTGGAAATAATAAAATAGTGAATTGTTTTGATTTTTTTAAGTACCTTTATTTTACAAAAACAAAATAGTGTTGGTATAATATAATATAATAGTGATAATTGTAATAATAATAATAATAATAATAATAATAATAATAATAAAATAATGATAATATAATAATTATAATTACAATGTAATAATGAATAAATAATTGTAATGACAATAATGATAATATAATAACAAATAATATAATAATAATAACAAATAATATAATAATAAATAATAATTATAATGATAAACAATAATATAATAATAAATAATATAATAATAATGATAACGATAAATAATAATAATAATAAATGATAATATGATGATAATAATTATAATAATACTAATAATGATTATTATTATAATGATATTGGTAATAATTAGAAATAAATAAATAATTTAACGATGGCAATGATAATATATAATATAATAAAACTGATAATATAATAATAATAATAATAATAATAATAATAATAATAATAATAAATGATTTTTGCTATCCTTACAACCACTAACCTTGCTAACTCAATCAATTGATGGGTTAGTGGATTAGCAATTATTTGACACTAATCCAAAATAGCTAAAAGATATTTGGATCGTTTTGAAGTTCAGAATAACAGCTATTCTCATATTTGTGCTAATTCAAGGTGATCCAAACGCACCCTTAGTCTTTCTAAATAGTATTATCATCGTTGTGACTCCACTCATCACTAAATTCTAGTTAGCTGCTAAGGGATGGGATCGGTTTGAGAATAAGTATAGCAAATCAACACCTTCCCAGATAAGTGGTGATCATAGAACATCTTTTTAGGAAAATAATTTTATGAGAAATAAATAAGTCTAAACACCTTAAGTTCCAAAAAGGAAGTTCCATATGAAGATGCAAAATAGTTGTTGAAATCTTAATCACTGAAAGGCAAAGCCCCAAAAACTTTGCAGAAGCTAACCCAAAAAAAAATAGTAACAGATTATGAGGAAGGCAGAGAAGGGAAACTGGGGGTAACACCCCACAATTATATGCTGTGCAATCTTTTAGCAAGTTAATTTTGATAAAATATCACAGCTATTAAATGAGTCCAGAACAGCAACTTCAGTACCTCAAGCCACACGGTATTTACAATGGGCAGCAAGATTTGGAGAAACAAAACACGTCACATTCCAACATATCAGTAGCAATTACTGTCCAAGATACCAAATCCCAGTAAATAACTTTCACTGTGTTTTTCCATCAGCCGGCCAGTCAAGAAATTTCCTACCCAATAGAGAAGGTGGAAGGTAAGTTTGTGCCGAACAATCCTCATGATCAGGTGGATACAGGTAGCCCTTCCCATACCCCAACTGATCCATCAGTTTTGTCGGTGCATTTCGCAAATGCAACGGGACTCCTTCATTCCCTCCCACTGATTCCTTCACTGCTCTCTTTGCCTCTTTCAGTGCACGATACACAGCCACTGATTTAGGTGCAAGTGCCAGGTAGGTAGCACACTGGGCAAGACAGACATCACATTCAGGCATGCCAAGAAAATGGCATGCCTGGTAACATGCCACTGCCTGGTTGAGTGCGGTAGGGTCAGCAAGGCCAATATCCTCTGAGGCAAAACGAACAAGGCGACGAGCGATGTACAGTGGTTGCTCACCAGCTTCTAACATTCTTGCGAGCCAGTAGATGGATGCATTAGCATCACTTCCACGCATGGATTTGTGGAGTGCACTAATCAGATTGTAGTGTTCCTCACTGGCCCGGTCATAGGCCAGGTGCTTGCATTGCATTGCTTCTTTGATGTGGTCCAGGGTTACAGAAATTGTGCCACCTAAAAATTCGTGGGCAAACTTTTATCACTATACTACTATAGTTTCTAGTTTCCCATAGTTTCAATATTTAGTATTCTATTTTTTATGGTAAAAAGTAAATCAAGAGATGTCCCACATAGAAGGATTGAGGTGAAGGGGATTGATGATGCATTACCAGAAAGTTGTTGCCTTCATCAGTACAAGTGTCAGCTACTACATAACAAATGAGCAAGTCTTTGCTTATATCAAGTCTAGGTCAGGGCTTTGCTGTTTGGTCTATGACAATACAATGCATTTTTCTCATTAAAATATAAATTTGACAGGCAATTTCAAACAAAATTATGGATAATTAGTAACATATTACTGATCCGGCAAGCTAATTTATATGCAATTACTAAAAATTCAAGGGCAAACTATATATTACACAATAGATATATAAATATAATAATTTATGTAATAAATGGGGGACATTGTCCCCCATTCTTTGCTACTGGATCAACAAGTACGCAATCAGGCACATAACTAATAGCATGAAAACAAATCTACAAATGAATGAGTATAATCAAGCTAATTGGACTTCTCCTCGTCAGATGGTTCAATTTGGGCAACTTATAGAAGGGTTACACAAGTGGTGCCACCTAAAAATTCAAGGGCAAACTTTTATCACTCTATAGTTTCTATTTTTATTTAATTCAATTGTCCACAGCTGATCTCAGAATCTCCTTTGATCTTTGTTTGCAATATCTTACATTGTGCAGAATATGTAAGTTAGCAGTTGGTGTAAATATTATTTGTTCCATATTTTTAATATTTAGCATTATGTTTTCTATGGCAAAAAGTAAATCAAGAGATATCCCATATAAAAGAATTGTGGTGAAGGGGATTGATGATGTATTACCAGACAGTTTTTGCCTTTATCATTATAAGTGTAAGCTACTATACCAAATGAGCACCACTTTACTTATATCAAGTCTAGGTCAGGGCTTTGCTGTTTAATTTATCACAATACAGACAATATGCATTAATGAATAATATGTCGCTAGCATTTTCCAATAAAATAATAAATAATTGGTAACATACTTGTTACTGATCTGGCCAGCTCATTTATGTTCAATTACTATACTCAATTGAGAGGATCCGACGAAGTATAGACAATAACAAAACAATTACCATCAGACAACTCAGTGACATTCTTGGCAGCGAGGGATGCCCCAACCTCAAGTGCATTTAATGCAACTCGGGCATCGCCATCACAATTGACCGAGAGAAAATCAACAGCCCCATCTGTAATAGACACATCGACCCCACCAATGGTGAGGCAGAGCCCTCGGTCCCGGTCTGAAACTGATCGAAGCAGCACAATCTTAACATGTTCTGGCGAGAGCGGCTTCAGAGTGAGCACACGACACCGTGAGAGGAGAGGCGTGGAGAGGTGGAATGAAGGGTTTTCAGTTGTCGCTGCAAGGAGGGCAACCGATCCGTCCTCCACTGCTGGTAGCAGTGCATCCTGTTGAACCCGCGAGAACCGATGTATCTCATCAATGAAGAGCACCGTAGCACGGATTGACCGGGTGCGTCGAGCGGCCTCAATCGCCTCCCTCAAGTCACGAACAGTGGAGGAAACGGCCGAGAGGGGTACAAGACGGGGTTTCGACGGGAGAGAGGCGGCAAGTGCACGGGCCAGGGAGGTCTTGCCACTGCCAGGTGGGCCCCAGAGGATGATGGAGGGAAGGAACTTGTCGGATGGGGAGCGGAGGAGGGAGTTCGGCCCTAGGAGGTGATCTTGGCCGAGAATTGAGTCCAGAGTAGCCGGTCGCATCCGTTCGGAGAGAGGCACGAGGTGTGACCGTTTAGGGGAAGGAGAGGGGGTACTGTCGGGTTGATTAGATCGCTTGGTGGAAGTAGAAGGGGAAGGGGAAGGGGAAGGAGAAGAGGAAGGTGAAGGGGAGTGGTTGAATTGGGAATGGCAGGAGAAGAAGCGAGAGAGAGTGGATTGGGAATGGGGAGTGGCAGAGGTCGAAGGGGAAGGAGGAGAGGAGGAAGATGGGGCTTTGGAGAGGATCCAATCGGCGGCGGCGTCGGGGGAGAGGCCGCCGGTGGCGGCGAGTGCTTTGGTGGCGACGTCGCGGGAAAACCCCATGCTCAGCAGCTGCTCCATGCGCCCAAAAAAATGAGCAACACGCCAACACCAGTATACTCGTTTTTTTATTTATAAAAAATATAAATAATTTAAAAAGAGAGATTGAGTTGAAAGTTAGAAAAAAAGAAAATGAAAACACTTTTTCCGGAAACAGCCTTTCGGAAAGACACATTCTCCTCTTACTATCCGGGATATAAGTTTATTATAATTGTTTCTTGTAATAATTTATATACAAACGTATCAATTAGATTATTTTATGATCTAAATTACAAACAATATTGTTACTTTAACTACAAGAATTCATTGGAAATAACAAATATTCCTACAAATACTTGAAAAAAAGAAAAATTGTTAACAAATAATAAAATACCTAATATAATAATACTCACAATGAAAATTATTACAAAGTAAATTGACTAAAAATATAAAATTAAAATAATGACATAAAAATAAAAATTATAAATTTCAGTATATTTAGCGAAAAATTTCAATTTCTTTCGATTATGAAGAAATTTTTAGGTTGGCAACGTAACTAAAAAATATATTGCTAACAAAGAAATAATTGTTGATAATAATAAATTTTAAAAAATAATAAATTGCAAACAATTATAGTTATTGTAAAGTGATGACTGAAAATATAAAATTAAAATAAAGACACGAAATTATAAAATATTAAAATATAGAGCAAATTGGGGTTGGAGATATTAATGAAACGAATGAATATAATAATTAAACACTTTCATTATCTTCTTCTTGGCTGTGTTGCTTGCTCCATTGTTGAGCAAATGAGATTCTAGTGCCTGTTAATTTCACCATCAAATGGTAATTATATAAAAGTGCTACAACAATGACAAGTTCTATCATTGGGCCTATACAAAATAAAACATTGGTTTGCCACTGAGCTGAAAGCAGAGAGCGTTCAAAGATCCACCACTTCGAAACAAAATTTTACCACTTCAGTGATAATGGGCTTTTAATACCGTTTTCTTCCAATTTAGCCCGATAAAATCGGGCAGCCCGTTAACCTCCAAATCGCCAATTGAATTATTTTATTTTTTTCTAGCGCATGAAAGCTGCACTTTACAGCTTATCGAGCACGGTAGCGGCAAAAGTATCAAGTAAATATCAGAATGCTTAAAACCAAAATAGAAAATAATCTCAATATGACAACTAAATTCATTTTGCTTATTATTGATAAATAAAACTGATAATTATTTTGGATACATCAAAACAGCAAAACATAACAATGGTTGATTTCTTTGATCAAATCCACATTGAAGAGGTATCAGGTACTCAATGCAGAATTAAAATGGTGGTGTGTATATGGGTGTTTTTGCCAATGCTGGTGTGGAATTGAAGCACGGTAGAAGTGGGTTCCCGCAAAGGCATTCGTTATTCGCAAAATCTTCAGCTTTGAATCGCCACATGTTGCCACCCTGAGGAAGCTCCCCACAGAGTCTGTTGAATGATAAGTTGAGAACCCCCAACAGAGGAGCATTTGCCAATGAGTCCGGCACTTTTCCATAGATGTTATTGTGGCTTAGGTCGAGCCGGAATAAATTATTCGAGGATATTTCTATATAACTTAGATCAAACTTAAAACTATTATTAGCCAAGATAACAGTATTAAGAATATTATTTTGTTTACCAAGTACAAATGAAGCATCGCCACTAAGTCGGTTGTTCCCCACATCAAATGTACCAAAATCGACCCGTCCGTAACATTTTGGTAGTTCACCAGTTAAGTTGTTGTTGGAAAGCCGAAGCGTGGAATACGGAACATGAATAATATCAGGTGGTACTGTACCAGTGAGATGATTGAATGAGAGGTCCAGTGTCTGTAACTGTGGTAAGGCAGAGAGAGATGGTGGAATCTTGCCTGACAGGTGGTTATTTGGCATCCAGATTTCTGTAATTTTGGTATTGTTGTGAAAATCAGGCACTGGTCCAGAGACCGATGTGTTTTCTGCGCCAAAAAATGCCAGATTTGAAAGTTTGGTAATGCAGGAAGGAATGGGACCATAAATCCCAGGACTTTGAAAAAAACCAAAGAAATAAAGTTCAGTTAGGTCGCAAATGGCTTCTGGAAAGGGTGCAACAACATGTAAGTTTTGCATTGAGAGACTGGTTACACGACCAGTATAGCTATTACAAGCCACGATTACCAAGTCATCTGAAGGGTTGCCGGTTAACACACTGCAAAAATCGAAACCTTTAACCCAGTTATGGAGAGTGTCGGGATTTCGAAGCTGCTTCTTGATTTTAAGAAGTGCAATTTCATCATCTTTATCAATAGAAAATGCGGAGGCAGTGAAAGAGAGCAGCAACAGAAGGAAGAAAATAGACATGTGTGTAAATATATGTATATTCTTTGGTTTTTTGAGTTCTGATTGGATACTGGCTATAAGCGAAAGTAACCCTTTCTTATAGAGGAGCATCGCACATTTTTAAAGGCTGTGTGTGCATTTAATTCAATAATACTTCTAATGAAAATTAATGCACATTTAGGAGTAATAATGAGATAAGACGACTTTTGGAGAGTAGTGCAATCTTGGAAATTGAATAATCTGATGTGTAATTAGCATTAATTTGACATCAGATTTTGTACTTTAAAAGGTATCAGCTCTCATGCGGACTGGGACATTTTGAAGTGAAATAAGTCAATAACAACTTCAATTGAACTTCTTGTGGTTTATTTTCGCTGTACAACTGAGGTAGAACTTCTGTAATACTTGTAAGCAACTAAACACGTCGATAGGTACGTATATATCTTCCAATTGTAATCCAAGGAACCAGAACACGTACTCAATGGTGCTGATCAAATACTTAATTTTTGTTAAAAGAAAATTGACCTGAAAATTGACCTGACAATTGATCAATTTATTCAAGAACAAATATGTCTTACTTTCAATATTAGATCTTCATTATAATATCCCTTTCTCATGTTGGAGACCCTTAATTTAATTACTGTCATGCATCTTCTCCATGCCAGCAAGTGGTATTCCTTGATATAATATTTCTGATAACTTCGTTGGCTTTCGTGCGGCGCCAATTTCAGGAGCACAATAAATTTTTGTTGCCTCCATTTCTTGGCACGCAGTCACGCACATGATGTTCACTATTAGTATTTAAGCATTCGTTTTCTCATGTTTATCCACGCCATCTGTTTACAAAAACTAATGCCTACTGTTGGAAAAAGGGTAATAGAAACACAGAAGTCCCATCCTATTAGATTAATTTCTTCGAGCTAGTTTGATTGAAACATGCATTTACAAGTCACACTGTTGCTCATCTATCAGTAGAATTCATGACAAGAAGATGGCGATTAATTCCAAAGAATTATGAATAATCCTTTATAATGATGAACGCGTTGGAATTAGCTTGTGTCACACTATTTGCACCGCGATGCATCCAAATCGAGTAAATTAAGAACCAAAATGATCAATTGATCAATATCTTCCAACTTTAAGGCAAGGTCCATGGTGTCATTCAAGTGGGTTCCTTGTCAGCTATACTAACTTTTGAAGATAAAACTCGTCTAATAGGTTAAATCCTAAAGTTAAAAAAAAAAAACAAGAACAAAATCTTGCTAATTAATCAGTTCTGTTCAATTTCTAAATATAACTTATCTATTTCATATATACCAGCACCATATAACAATTGCAGATTCTGAAGTGTGAAAACCTCAATTAAAAATAAAAGTAATTGTTAACATATTTTCTCTTTTTTGAAGGAGAGTAAGTTAACTGTTAACAGATTTTCATCAAATAAGTATAATTGTTGTGGTATAACCCTGACATTACTGGCAGTATGCAAAATCTGGTAAAGTTCGAAAGGCCAACCAACATCCATAAATTTTCTTACTCAAGATTGTATGGAAGTGAAGTGGACTTGCACAAGAATAAATGGAAATTGTCAAGATACATTATAAAGACCTTACTTTAATGAGAACTGCTCTTAGCCTAGTGGCTAGTGGTAAAAGAGCAACGGGCTCCAAGTAGAGGTTTTGAATTAGATCTAGTGAAAGTCAAAGGCTACTGGAGGACTCTAGTCTTTAGGTCACTTTGATAATATTTGAGGACAAAGGCTATTCATCTATTCTTAAAAAAAAAACTTACTTTGAGCAATAAAGCCGTTTTCTGTGGTAATGTTAAAATGTACCATTTATCATCGGTTGTTAGCAAATGGCATAAAAACCCGTGAATATAGATATACCGGCAATAAAGGGCATAAAAACCGGCAATGAAGCCATTTTCTATGGTAGTGCTAAAACATACCTTTTAATAGCGAGTGGTAGACCCTTTAATAACCACTCACCACCCGCTATTAAAGACCATTCAAATCCGCTATTAAATGTTGTTTTTGTTGTCTACACATGAGAACTAACTAGCGTTTCGTACTCGCGCTTTGCGCGAAAAAATTAAATTTTTAAATTTTTCTATTGTAATAATAAATTTTTTTTAAAAAAAATTTCGGTAAAAAAAAAAAGATGAACAGTAAACGTACTGTACCGAAAACAGTGCGCAACAGGGGAAATTTTAAAATATGATGAATGGTGTTTTTACTGTAGAAATGAACAGTAACCCCTATGTTGAGACATGAGTATATTAGATAAATATACTGTCAGTAATCCATGTGTAATATTTCATGTGCAATATCTTCTTTTTAATATAAGAGAATCTACTACTATCTGGCATTCACTATTTTTTAAATGTTTTCTTTATCTTTTTTTTTTTTTTTTGAAGAGTAGGCTTCGCCTACAATAATTTTTATTAATCAAAGAAAAAAGAGTACATGAGAAGAGAAAAAGAAAAAAAGAGAAAATAATAAACGAGTTACAAGAACACAGAGCTAAATCCTAAAATTAAAGGTGAAAAAGACAATGTCGCAATGCGCGTCATGATCACCTCATGAACGTACTCTATGTCCTAGAAACGACTTCATAATCCGTCATATCATTTCATCGGTATGTAGACTCATCTCTTTCCACCACAAATTTGTAGCAAAAACCAGATATATCAACCCATATTGCAATTGATGCAAACCAAGCTGAAACTCTAGATCACATGATCTAATCTTTCATCCACCAAAAGATGAAGATGACACCGATGCAAAATCTATAGGTAAATTCTAGATCCTACGAAAGGACACCAATGCGAATTGCCCGTCAAGACAACCTTGATCTGTCAAGGAAAAATTCATAAGAAAGATGAAGAAATGATTTACCCTTAGATAGATTAAGACCCCAACCACCGATCCGACAACAGTGGGCGTACAAAAGCTTCAGCGCTAGTAACTCTAGTAATCGCGCCTTGTTCGAAGCGACCTCGATTCTACTTGAACGAAGTGAGTTCGATTCGCCTTGCACGAGCTACATTCCCCTTGCACAAGCAAAGCTCGTACAGTCAGATCTGAACTACCCATGCACAGATCTGGACAACCCTCCTTGTACGAACGACATGCTCGTTTGGACTGTCCATTTATCCAGCTGGCAAGATCTGTCCCCACGGTCAGATCTGAACCATCTGTTTCCCCAACCGGCGAGGTTGGCTGGTGCCTGGACCCACGGTGAGAATGATGTACTCACGCTCAGATTTGGATCCAGACGAGAAAATCGCTGGCCACTGTTTCCTTGTCTTCTTGAAAGACGAGCTCGTTTAGGTTGGCCAGCCGACGAGATCTAACCCCACAGTCAAATCTGAACAACCTGCCTTCTGAACCAAGGAGGTTGGCCGACGTGGCTCCACGGTGAGAGCTTTGAGTCGCCACCACTAGCGGCTATTCTTACACGAGCTTGATTTTCAAATCTAAATCCGAGATCTCCTTGCACGTTTTATGTCGAAGAAATGTGAAGAGAAGAGAGAGGCGAAGGAGAAAGAGAGAGGAGAGACGGGGAAGTCGGCGGAGCAACCTCCCCACCTAGGTTTCAAGCGGCGGCTGTTTCCTCTCTTTTCTTTTTCTTTCTACGCTTTTCTTTCTTTCAAATGTTTCTTTATCAAATTATGTGTTCACATAAGTTGGAACCTATGATATGTTAGAAGTTGTATGTATTGTTAAAAGACCTGCTTGTGAGTACACGTATATAACATACTTGTGAAACTAGATGATACTTGATTTCCAGTTCATCAACCAAACGAAAAGTATTCAAGTAAATATAAGAATGCTTAAAACCAAAAGAGAAAAAAAATGACCAATATGAGAAACTAATTTATTTGGCTAATTATTGAAAAAAAAAACGGGACAATTATTCTTAATACATCAGAACAACATAACATAATAATGGTTGATTTCTTTTACCATATCCACATTGAAGAGGAACTTAATGCAGAACTAAAATGGTGGTGCGTAAACAGGTGAGGATGCTGGTGCGGAATTAAAGCATGGTGGAAGTGGGCTCCCGCAAAGGCATTCGTTGTTTGCAAAATCTTCAGCTCTGAATCGCCACATGTTACCACCCTGAGGCAGCTCCCCGCAGACTGTTGTACGACAAATCGAGAACACTCAACCTAGGAGCATCCGCCAACGTGTTCGGCACTTTTCCGTATATGTTATTGTGGCTTAGGTCGAGCCGGTATAAATCATTTGGGAATTCTATATAACTTAGATCAAACTTAAAACTATTATTAGCCAAGATAACAGTATGAATATTTTTTTGTTTACCAAATAAAAATGAAGCATCGCCACTAAGTCGGTTGTTGCTCACATCAAGTTCACTAAATTCGACAAATCCGTAACATTTTGGTAGTTCACCAGTTAAGTTGTTGTTGGAAAGCAAGAGCGTACTGAATTTTGAACGATGAACAAGGTCAGGTGGTACTGTACCAGTGAGATGATTGAATGAAAGACCCAATATCTGTAAGTTTGGCAAGGCAGAGAGAGATGGTGGAATTGAGCCAGATAGGTGGTTGTGTGGTAGCCAGATGTCTATGAGATTGGTATTGTTGTGAAAATCGGGCACTGGTCCTGAAATGGAAGTGTTTACTACGACAAAAAATAGCAAATTTGAAAGTTTGGCAATGCAGGAAGGAATGGAACCATAAAATTCCAGGAGTTCCAATTAAACCAAAGTAAGAAAGTTCAGTTAGTTCGCATATGGCGTCGGGAAAGGGTGCAACAACATCCAGGTTTTGCATTATCAGATCGGTTACACGGCCAGTAAAGCCGTTACAAGCCACGAATACACCTTCGGCCCCACCGCATAAACTCCGACCTTCAACCAAGTAACGGAGAAAGTCGGGGTCTCCGAGCTGCTGCTTCATTTTGAGAAGTGCAATTTCATCATTTTTAGCAATAGAAAACACGGAGGCAGCAGAAGTTAGCAGGAACAGAAGGAAGAAAATGAGAGACATGAGTGTATGTGTATCTATATTCTTTTGGTTTTTATTTTTGAATGGATACTGGTATAAGACATTATAAGCAAGGGTAACTTTTTTACTTATCGAGGAGATTGGCACATTGTTAAACGACTGCGTGCATTTAACTCAACAATAGTTAATTATTATGAAAATTAGTGCATATCTCATAATGAGATGAGACGACTTTTGGAGAGCAGTGCATTTGCAAGTTGAAAAGTCGTCTGATGTGTAATTACTAACTAGCATTTTTTTTAACTTGAGAACAGAAGTGACAATTTCAAGTTTTTTATATTTTTCTTTTATCTAATAGCCTGTAGCCTTATCGGCCCAAACGTAACCCACCTTCAGTGGGTTTTTCTGTGCGTAAAACAAGGTCCAACTCACAGAACTAACCAACCGATTTTTTTAATATTAAAAATATAATAAATAAAAAGAAAGATCGGTGAAAAACGCAAAAAATAGAATAGGCCGGTGTTCACAACACCTGCTAATAAATTTTTTTTTGAGAAATTCAATAGGTCGGTGTTCATAACACGGGTCGATAGATTTTTTTCCACAAACCCAATCTTTGGTTTTTTTATTAATAAAAATATTATTAATTTAATCCATGAATTACATTATATTTAGGTAATTTTTCATAACAATTTCGACCACGCTCGTCTGGATCGTAATTAAGTTTTTTATCGTCGCAAGTCATTGAGCTGTAGATATCCGAGTCTACTTCCACCTCGTCGAGTCTGATTTGTGATCGGAGGAATGTGCATATCAAATTTGGCTCCATCTTCAACTTATGTCTTAATTAGTAATTTTTATCACGAGTTTGCGTCATACTCAATTTTGAATCGCTCGTTTCTCCGATCGCAAATCAGACTCGACGAGGCGGAAGTAGACTCCAATATCTACAGCTCGATGACTTGCGACGATAAAAAAACTTAATTATGATCCCGACGAGTGTAGCTGAAGTTTGTAGAAAAAAATGCTAATCATACTTAATATTTTTTGTAGCAACTTCAGTTGCGCTCGTCGGTATCGTAATTAGTCTTTTATCGTCGCAAGCCACGGAGCTGTGAATATTCGAGTCTACTTCCACCGCGTCAGTACGATTTGCTATCGGAGAAACGAGCGACTCAGAATTGATTTCGACGCAAACTCATGACAAAAAATTACAAATTAAGACATAAGTTGAATATAGAGCTAAATTTTAGAAGCACATTCCTCCGACCGCAAATCAAACTCGACAAGATGGAAGTAGACTCGAGTATCTACAACTCGATGCCTTGCGACAATAAAAAAAACTAATTACGATCCCGACGAGCGCAACTGAAGTTGCTACAAAAAAATATTAAGTATGATTAGCATTTTTTCTACAAACTTCAGCTACGCTCGTCGGGATCGTAATTTTTACCGTCGCAAGTCATCAAGCTGTAGATATCTGAGTCTACTTCCGTCACGTCGAGTCTGATTTGCGATCGGAGAAACAAGCGATTCAAAATTGAGTTTGATGCAAACTCATGATAAAAGTTACTAATTAAGACATAAGTTGAAGATGGAGCCAAATTTGATATGCACATTCCTCCGATCACAAATCAGACTCGACGCAGTGGAAGTAGACTCGGATATCTACAGCTCAATGACTTGCGACGATAAAAAAAACTTAATTACGGTCTCGACGAGCACAGCTGGAATTGTTACAAAAACTTACCTAAATACAATCCAACTCATAAATTAAAATATAAACTTACCTAAATACTACCAAACTAAAATATTTTTATAACTGACCTGAAAAAATAAAATTAATATTTATAACCTGAATTCATATCTTTGACAATAATGACTTTATTTTTAAATTTTTATGTTCGCATATTAACATCTACACTTCAATGTTGTACGTTCGCATGTGTTAACATTAATATGTGCAAGTACATGATCAAACAAACCGAAATTAATTTGACAGCAACTTTTTGATCAACAATAAGTCAAAACAAAACCACAATGTTTCCTTTTTATATAATAGAAACTGCAATGATAGTTGATTATTAACCAAAAAAATGTCAATATTATACCTAGTGGAATTATCATAAAATTTCAATCAAGTTAACAATAAACCATAAAGTAATTGCATCATTATGATAAAATATTAATTATCAATATTTTAACCAACAACAAAAACCTATTATGACATGAAGATTTATTTATTGTTGTAAAAGTTTTGAAATATTAGACAATATCTCATGTGCTATCACTATATTATTTATGTTATATCTATCCTTAAGAAAGACTCCCAGAGAGTACACATGTATTGTACTCGTTAGATTATACTTGATTTTCATTTCATCAATCAAACAAAAAGTGTAAAGTAAATATCAGAGTGCTTAAAACCAAAACAAACAAACAAAAAAGGAAAATCCCAATATGACAACTTAATTTAACTTTGCTTATTATTGAAAACAGAAGTGACAATTATTTTTTATACATAAACAACATAACATTATAATGTTTGATTTCTTTGATCATGAAGAGGCACTCAAAGCAGAATCAAAATGATGTTGTGTATATGGGTGCCGGTGCCGATGCCGATGCTGAATTGAAGCACGGTGGAAGTGGGCTTCCACAAAGGCATTCGTTGTTCGCAAAATCTTCTGCTGTGGATCGCCATATGTTAAGACCCGGAGGTAGCTCCCCACAGAGTTTGTTGAATGACAAATTGAGAATTCCCAAATTAGGAGCATTTGCAAACCAATCTGGCACTTTTCCGTAGATGTTATTGTGGCTTAGATCAAGCCAATATAAATTATTGGAGGATTCTAGCTTAGATCAAACTTAAAACTATTATTAGCCAAGATAATGGTACTCAAACCAAGTTCTTTTCGTTTACCAAATAAAAATGAAGCATCACCACTCATGGTTCTGAAACTCGGCCGATTCCGAGCCGAGTCGGCCGAGTCAACTCGGAATCGGCCATGTCCGAGACGAGTTTTACCCGATTCTCGCGCCTGTACGAGTTTTTGGGCAAATCTCGGATGAATAGTGACGAATCGGCCGAGCCAGACGAGTTTTCCTGCCGAGTCGGCCGAGACAAACGAGTTTTCCTGCCGAGTCGGCCGAGCCAAGTGTTAAATGGAAAGCGGAGGCGGCGCCACCATTGTTTTTATTCTGAGAAAAGAAGGAGACATCGAAAGGGAAAGAGAGATAATTGCTTCCTCAGTCCTCAGAGATGCCTAATTCCCTTTTTCCTTCTTTTCTTAATCGCTTAGGCCCGGAGTATGTACACCGTTAGATGTTGAGATCCACTAACTTGGTGCACCCAAGATGAGCCAAGTTCATTCTTTGTAGATGGCTCCTTTTTATTTGTTATCTCCTAGATACACATGGTCTATGTAAACTTAGAGAGATCTTTGGTCCATATGACATGTATCGATACCATGAGCTAGGTCTAACCAAATAAAATAGCTCATCTGATTTTAAGTTGGATTGTTCCAGCGACTTTTCTCCTTAACAATGCATTGATTACTCTCAATTTGTCTAGTAAATGGACCCCTCCATTAATTCGAATTTTAAATTTGTGTCAATTGATTTTAAATTGTTCGGAGGGTCAAACGTTGGAGATTTTTCATGAAATTTGCACCGTAATTTTCTTTATTTTTTTCTAAAATTTTAAGGATATAAAATATGTATCTATCAAATAACCATTGCATCCTCAAAATTTTATTTTGTATTAATGTGCTTTAATTATTTGTAATGTTTGTAATTATGTATATATTAGTAAATTATGTGAGTGTATTATTGTCTTAATTAACATCATTTTTTCACAAATTATTTTTTCCCAATTTTTTTTTATTTTTGTGCTACAAAACAAGACTTCTGCCAAAAAAATTCGAGTTACCGATCCGATTCATCCGATTCCGACCGATTCATCCGATTCCGAGTCGGCTATCCAACATCCGATTCCGATTCCGAATCCGAGTTTCAGAACCCTGTCACCACTAAGTTGGTTGTTACCCACATCAAATGTACCAAAATCGATCCATCTGTAACATTTTGGTAGTTCACCAGTTAAGTTGTTGTTGGAAAGCCGAAGCGTGTAAAACGGGACATGAATAATACAAGGTGGTATTGTACCAGTGAGATGATTGAATGAAAGATCCAATGTCATTAACCTTGGTAAGGCAGAGAGAGATGGTGGAATTGTACCAGATAGGTGGTTATGTGATAGTGAGATTACTGTGATTTTGGTATTGTTTTGAAAATCAGGTACTGGTCCGGAGATGGATGTGTTTTCTGCAGCAAAAGAAAACAGATTTGAAAGTTTGGTAATGCAGGAAGGAATGGGACCATAAATTCCAGGACTTTGAAAAAACCTAAGGAAAACAAGTTCAGTTAGGTTGCAAATGGCGTCGGGAAAGGGCGCAAAAGCATCTAAATTTTGCACCGCGAGACCGTTGACACGACCAATACTATCACAAAGTACGGTTACTAAAGGCTGACCACATCTAGCTCTGGTTACACTTACATCAACACAAAAATTGTAACCTTCAACCCAGCTACGGAGAGTGTCGGGGTCTCCAAGTTGCTCCTTGAGTTTGAGAAGTGCAATTTCATCATCTTTAGCAATAGAAAACGCGGAGCCAGTGAAAGAGAGCAGTAACAGGAGGAAAATGAGAGACATACGTGTATATCTTCTTTCGTATTTTTGAGTTCTGAATGAATACTGGATTAGGATATTATATAAGCGGAAGGTACCCTTTCTTGTAGAGAAGCATCGCACATTTTTAAACCTGCATTCATCAAAGTCAACAATACTTAATTTTATGGAAGTTTAATGCACATTTAGTAAGAGTAATAATGGGATTATCGAGACGACTTTAGGAGAGTAGTGCATTTGCAAGTAGACATATAGGTAATATGTCTGATGTGTAATTAGCATTAATTTGACTTGAGATTTGGTACTTAGAAGTTAGAAGCGAAAATTTCCACTTATTGAACTTCATGTGGTTTAGTTGCGCTTTACATTAACTAATTACCGAGGTAAAACTTCAGTAATAAGTGTAAGAAAGTTAAATAGTTCATATTTTCAAATTTTGTAATAAGTGATTGAAAGAGCTAGGTATATAAGGGTATGATATTATACTGGTCTTTCTAAGGTTCGGCCCTCATAAGTCCTCATCTTTTACTATTAATTAGTAAGTGCCAAGTGAGAGTTGCGTCTGATAGGGTCGGGTGGGGTCGGACCACGAAAGGGCTCATGACATATCCCTAGTGGCAAGTCGGGTGGGTCAAGCGGGTTTTGATCGGGTTAGTTTGATTGCCAACTATGGTCGGGTTGCGAGTTGGGTTGAATTTCGGGTCATTAGATGTCGACAACTTTAAAGTCATGGGTCAGGTCGGGTGAGATTGGTTCAGGTTTCGGGTCGAGTTGCGTCGGTTTTTTCCGGACAATAGGTCGGGTCGGACGAGATCGGGTCAGGTTTCAGATTGGCTACATCAACAACTTTCGGGTCTTGGGTCTTGGGTCTTGGGTCGGGTCGGACGAGATCGGATCAGGTTCGGATTGGGTTGCATCGATAACTTTCAAGTATTATTTTGAGTTTGAAGTTCAATCGGACAAGATTGGACAACGTTACTGAATTATCTTATTAAATCTTTCGTTTCTCTGATGTTAATTTGTTAGTAAAATTAGTTTATGACGTAGGCAAGATATGATTAGATCGGTTTATAAGTTGTATAAGGTCAAGCCCGATCGAATCGGGTCGGACTCGGATCCTCATGTGTCACTCCATCTCTCGGGTTGGGTTGGATCAAGCTCGAGTCCTTATTATGTGTCACGCTATCACAGATTACAAGTCGTCTCGGATTGGATCGGGCTCTGGTTACAAATCATCTAGGGTCAGGTCGAGTAGTCAAGTTCGAGTTAGTTGACTTTATCAAATATTAGATTGGATCAGATTCAGATCAGATCCGATTGGATGGGTTTATGGGTTGGATCAGATTTTGCCACCTCTAAATACAAGTACATGACCAAACAAATCAATATAAATTTGACAGCGATTTTAAAATCAACTATAAGTCAGAAATAAAAAAGCAACGTTTGATTTTTATGATAAAAACTGCAATGATCTTTTATTACACTATAACCCAAAATAATTATCATTATATATACGAAGTGAAATCATCAGAAAATTAATTTGAAACAACTTAAGATTACATCATAATTTATTGCATCGTTATGATATGAAGATTTTTTATTTTGGACAAAGTTATGATATGAAGACTAATTATCAATATTTAACCAGCAACAACAACCTATGTATAAGTTGTGATATGAAGAGCCATTGAAGTAATATGGTCAAACTTATATCGCTTCCGTAATTGAGAATTAATTGAGATTCATTAACTGTTGTAGAAGTTTGTTAACTATTTTACAACATATGAATTTATTGGATTCATCTATATATATCTTTCAGTACTTCTACACTTGAGAACTAATAAATATACTGTCAATATTCCATGTGCTAACACTAGATTAAGTTATATCTTTTCTTTATTTTTTTTCTTTTTCGTTTTTTTTTAATATAAGAAGATCTGTTACCATTGGGCAGTTATAACTACTAGGACTTTTTTTACAAGATCCTGTTTTCTTTTTTTTGAGGTAGTACAAGATCCTGTTTTCAAAGAAATTTGAACTCATGACATCTTAATTAAAAGTTATATCTATTCTTAAGAACTGAGAGTGCGTATGTATCATACTTAGTGCAACTAGATTATACTTGATTCCCAGTTAATCAACCAAACGAAAAGTATCAAATAAATATCAAAGTACGAGAAACTAATTTATTTTGCTTATTATTCAAAACCAGAAATGACCATTTTTTTATACATAATAATGGTTGATTTCTTTCAACTAATCCACATTGAAGAGGCACTCCATGAGGAATCAAAATGGTGGTGTGTATGTGGGTGCTGGTGCCGGTGCCGGTGCAGAATTGAAGCACGGTGGTAGTGGACTCCCGCAAAGGCATTCGTTGTTCGCAAAATCTGCAGCATTATATCGCCACATGTTACCACCCTGAGGTAGCTCTCCGCAGAGTCTGTTGAATGACAAATCGGGTTGAGACTGCCACAACCGACTAGTCGCCAACGAGTCCGGCACTTTTCCATAGATTTTATTGTGGCTTAGGTCGAGCTCGTATAAATTATACGGGAATTCTATATAACTTAGGTCAAACTTAAAACTATTATTAGCCAAGATAGCACGCCAAAGATTTTTTTGTTTACCAAATAAAAATGAAGCATCGCCACTAAGTCGGTTGTTGCTCACATCAAATTCATCAAAATCGACCCATCCGTAACATTTTGGTATTTCACCAGTCAAGTTGTTGTTGGAAAGATCAAGCGCAGAATACGGAACATGAATAATACCAGATGGTACTGTACCAGTGAGATGATTGGATGAAAGAACCAATCTCTGCAAGTTTGGTAAGGTGGAGAGAGATGATGGAATTGTGCCTGATAGGTGGTTATTTGCTAACCTGATATCTGTGAGTTTGGTATTGTTGTGAAAATCGGGCACTGATCCAGAGATGGATGTGTTTACAACGGCGAAAAATTCCAGCTTTGAAAGTTTGGTAATGCAGGAAGGAATGGGACCATAAATTCCAGGACAATTATATAAAACAAAGAAATTAAGCTCAGTTAGGTCGCAAATGGCGTCGGGAAAGGGTGCAACGACATTGAAGTTTTGCATTAAGAGACTGGTTACACGACGATCAGTAGTTTGATCACAATTTGGGGTTACGAATTGGTTAATACCGGATATGTCACCACAAATATTGTAACCTTGATCACCCCATCTACGGAGAATGTCTGGGTTTCCGAGCTGCTGCTTGATTTTGAGAAGTGTAGGTTCATCTTTAGTATAACCAAACAACGCGGAGGCAGTGACAGATAACAGGAAAAGAAGGAAGAAAATGAGAGACATTTGTATATATTCGTATACTATTCTTTTGCTTTTTGAGTTCTGGATGGATACTGGTTTATGAGTTATGACAATATAAGCGAAGAAACCTTTTCTTATAGAGGAGCATCGCAGGTTTTTAAAGGAGTGCGTGCATTTAATTCGACAGTATTTAATCTTTATGAAAATTTGTGCACATTAATTAGTAATAATGTGATGAGGAGACTTTTGGAGAGTAGTTCACTACTTGCATGTTGAATAACCTGATGTGTAAATTGTAATTACCATTAATTTGACTTGAGATTTGGTACTTTGAAGTGAAAATGTCAACTTATTGAACTTGATGCGGTTTACTCGCGCTGTACATCTAATTGAGGTAAAACTTCTGCAATAAATTGAAGTAAGAACTTTTGTACTTCTTCGATTCCAATGGTATATTTTTTGAATTTGAATCTAATTTCTATTATAACTTCATGTGAAATGAATTTATAGGAGGTTTCATTCCCTACCTCTCAGTCATTGCCGGGTTTACTTGAAATCTGAAATCGTCAATTTACTTGATTACTGTCTTTCTTCTCCATCCTTGCAATGCTTTCCTTTCAAAAGTGGGACCAACATAAAGTGATCTGTAAACTTTATTCTCATGTACATACATGAGAAAGGATACTGCAAGCGTTCACTACTTATGCGGACTTTCATGCGAATAAATATTCTATATGATTTGAGTTTATATATTTCAGTTGAACAATAAGTTTAGTGTAAATTTATAGAAGAAATAATAGTTTGTATTCAAAGTTGATAATATGATTAATTCATGGCTAACAAAAAAAATTGAAATTTTCAGCATCTGAGTGACCGTATATGCGGACGACCGCTTCAAACAATTGTCAAAGGATAATGTTACGTAGATATCACATTTGAAACCAACTATCAATACCGATGTTATTATACACATTTAGCTGAGTTATTATGTATATTATTTGAGTCATTATGCATGTTATTTTTTACTGAAAAATTATTATGCATGTTAACAAAATAATGTGCATAATAACTCAAATAGCATACATAACTATTTAGTACAAAAAATAACATGCATAACTATTTCAACAAAAAATAACATGCATATTAATTTAAATAATGTACATCATAACTCAACTAAATGTGCATAATAATATCGATATCAATAGTCAATATCAAATGTGGTATCTACATATCAGCTCTCATTATCAAATGATTGTATGAAATGAAATTGTGTGGTTGCCTACGGGAGAGTTGTAATCACACACAAAAAGAAGTCGGCAACTTCGTGAAGCTCGATACCAAAACAATAGAAGTATAATCAGTAGAAGATTATGCTAAAATGGGATTTTAAGGTCAAGTGTTATTGTAGAAGCATTTTTAATAATTACAATTCAAACTTTCGAATCTTAATCATCTAGTTAAAATCACAATCAAGCATGCAAGTACTAACAGTAGTTGAGCAAATCAAACAATAAAGTGCAAGAATAGTAAAAAAAGATAGCAAAGAGCAAGAGAGATCAAGAGAACACAAGAACACGCAATTAAACATGATTCGGCCTAGAAACAAATCAGGTCTACATTCACAAGACTCTCGGGACCGATTCCACTAGATCACAAATGTTCTTACAATAAGAAACTTATCTTTGGTTTCTTCTCAACAAGACAACCAATCTCAGATTCCTAAACATATGCAAGTGGCTACACCGTTCTATAAGTTAAACGTGTCTGGTTGACAACATAATCAAGGACGGGGATGAACAACTTGACTACACAATGTAGTTCACCAAACAAAATCAACAACTAAGTGTTCTTGGATCGACAATTAGACAATTTGACTATTCTAGCACTCTCTAGGTGATGATGCAGAATGAGAAGGCTATTGTGCTCTTTATGGTGCTTAATTGTATACTTGGAAATTTGGAGATGGCTTCCTTATTGATTCTGATTCGAATTCCCAAGATATATATAGGACTGAACATATTTTGAAGTCTTGAAATCTTGGTATGTATTTCTTGTATTACAAAAAACAGCCTACATGTTACAGAATTCATTATAACGGATTGGTGTCTTTTCCAAAATGTCCTTCTGTGACATCTGTCACTTCTTAATTATTTATTTTGTTTTATTTTTATTTAGAAATAATGTGGCAAAAACATATCTAATTACACAAAAAAACATATCTAACCCGTTAATAACAAAAATTATGGTAGTGATTAACCTGCAACAACAACCTATCATGTTAGGAAGATTCATTCAAAGTAATGTTCCAACTTATATCGCTTATTATTGAGATACATTTATTGTTGTACAAGTAATTGTGAACTATTAGACAACATATGATTTTTTTTGGATTCATCTATGTTTCAAGAGTAAGGCTAGAATGCATTGCAAAGCACATTCATGTATTTTGCATGAAATTCTCGAATTCTAAGTTCAATTGACTGATTCAAATTGTTAAACTCAATCTCGAATAAATCTCGTTGGTAATGAAATTTTACAATTTTTTTACATTTTTTGCTATTTCTTGAAGTGATATAAATTTCTAATCTAACGGTTTCTAAATCTTTTGGATCATCCAATACGAATAATTTTACACCTCACATACATAAAAATAGCAAAAAATTATAAAATTTGATCACCTACAAGATATCAATATATACGAAGATCAAGTTCAATTGTTCGGATCCATCATTTAAATTTTAAAACCTAAAATATGCATGCAAAAGTACATGACAAATATACTTTACAAAAGCATACTAGTCCTACTCATCTTTCAATACCTCTGCTGCTCTGCACTTGAGAACTAATAAGTTCTGCCAAAAGCTTTCCTAAAATCAAGTTTAGGCTGCAATATATCATGTGCTAACACTATATTATCTATTCCTGAGCGTAAATATCTAGAAACGCTTATGGAGAGTACACATGTATTGTACTCGTGGAAATAGAATATTATACTTGATTTCCAGTTCATCAACCAAACGAAGAGTATCAACTATATATCAAGTAAATATCAGATTGCTTAAAACCAAATTAAAAGAACAAAAAATCTCAATATGAGAAATTAATTTATCTTATTATTGAAAAACCAACAATTGTTTTGATACATCAAAACAACATATATAACATAATAATGGTTGATTTCTTTGATCAAATCCACATTGAAGAGGCACTCAATGCAGAATCAAAATGGTGGTGTGTAAATGTGTGCCGGTGCCGGTGCGGAATTGAAGCACGGTGGAAGTGGGCTCCCGCAAAGGCATTCATTGTTCGCAAAATCTGCAGCTTTGAATCGCCACATGTTACCACCCTGAGGTAGCTCCCCACAGAGTCTGTTGAAAGATAAATTGGCAGACAAATAAGGAGCATTTGCCAACGAGTCCGGCACTTTTCCATAGATGTTATTGTGGCTTAGATCGAGCCATGAGAAATAACGAGGGAATTCTATGTAACTTAGATCAAACGTAAAATTATTATTAGCCAAGATAACAGTACTAAGATGATCTTTTTGTTTACCAAATAAAAATGAAGCATCGCCACTAAGTCGGTTGTTCCCTACATCAAATGTACCAAATTCGGTCAGTCCATAACATTTTGGTAGTTCACCAGTTAAGTTGTTGTGTGAAAGCCTTAGCATGGAGTATGGACCATGAACAAGGTCAGGTGGTACTGTACCAGTGAGGTGATTGAACGAAAGATCCAATCCACGTAAGTTTTGCAAGGCAGAGAGAGATGACGGAATCGTGCCAGATAGTTGGTTATTTGTCAGCCAAATATCTGTGATTTTGGTATTGTGGTGAAAATCGGGTACTGGTCCGGAGATGGATGTGTTTAATGCGCCAAAAAATTCCAGCTTTGAAAGTTTGGTGATGCAGGAAGGAATGGTACCATAAATTCCTGGACTGTACAAAAAACTCAAGAAATGAAGTTCAGTTAGGTCACAAATTGCATTCGGAATGGGCGCAACGACATACAAGTGTTGCATTGAGAGACTAGTTACACGACCAGTTAAGCTATCACAAGAAAGGATTACTACGTCAGCTGAATAGTTGCCGGTGACCAACGAACCGCAAAAATTGTAACCTTTAACCCAGGTACGGAGAGTGTCAGGGTTTCCGAGCTGATTCTTGATTTGGAGAAGTGCAATTTCATCATCTTTATCATTTGGAATCGCAGAGGCAGTGAAAGAGAGCAAGAACAGAAGGAAGAAAATGAGAGGCATGTGTGTGTACGCTGTATATATCTTTAATCTTTTGTTTTTTGAGTTCTGAATGGATTACTGGTTTAGTACAATATGAGCGAAAGGTACCTTTCTTATAGATAATAGATGAGTATCGCACATTTTTAAACAAGTGTGTGCATTTAACTCAACAATATTATTTTTTATGAAAATTAATGCACAATTAGTAAGCGTAATAATCAGAAGAGACGACTTCTGTAGAATAGTGCATTTGCAAGTTGAAATGTCTGATGTGTAATTAGCTTTAATTTGTCTTGAGATTCGACACTTAAGAAGTGAAAATGTCAACTTATTAACTTAATAATTGAACTTGATGTGGTTTATTTGCGCTGTACAACTAATTTGAGGTAAAACTTTTGTAGTAATATTGCAACTTAATTGGAAGCAATCCTGCACGTCCAATAGATTAATTTCATATATATCTAGAAGAAAAAAAAGTTCAATTCATTTTCATAAAAAAAAATGATAGACACGGCTTGGCACGGCCTTACAACTGCCGAGTAAGCCAAAAGTACCTGAAGAATTTCTTACTGACTGTAGTACAGTAATCGAAACCTTTGACCCAGCTACTGAGAATGTCAGGTCTCCAAGCTGTTGCTTGATTTTGAGAAGTGTAATTTCATCATCTTTATTAGCAGTAGATAATACAGAGGCAGTGACAGAGAGCAGGAACAAAAGGAAGAAAATGAGAGACGTGTATATATGTACCAGTAATCTTACTCGTGGACAGCAATGAAAGAAAATAACGTAGATGAAAAATTGTCTGCATATTAATAAGTTTTAATGTACCACGGTTTTATAATATAAAAAATATATAATACATAAGGTACTGTATAAAGAATGAATGAGTGATCCAGTAATTAAGTGTATAGAAGATGTTAAACTTGACTCAGATTCAAAATACGTTGCCTATCTTAATTTCTAATACATTTTTACTTCAGTCACAAATTTTACGGAATCTTTTGTAGCGCATTTCTGTGAACGATTGTGTTGAAGTCGAAATTTTCTATTTTGGGGTTTTGAATGGATACTGTTTTAGGACATTATAATTGAAAGGTACTTATAGAAGGCATCGCACATTTTAAAAATTATGGGTGCATATAATTCAATGATTTCTAGTTAATTAATTGTATGAAAATTAGTATGCACAATTAATAAGAGTAATAATGAGATGAGTAGATGAGTAGATTTCTGGAGAATGGTGCACTAGCAAGTTGTATAAGCTGATGTGTAATTATCATTAATTGGACCCAATAAGAGGTATTTAAAAAGGGATCAACTAGCATGCTGACTGGTACCTTTTTAAGTGAAAAATGTCAACTTATTGAACTTGATGTGGTTTATTTGCATTTTACAACTTACTAAGGTAAAACTTCTGTAATTCTTTTAAGTACATCTTCCAATTGTACATTCAAGGAAGTGAGGAACCAGTGCACTCATCTGTTCTCTCATTTTTTTTTAGTTTGACCTGACGAGTGAATCACTTCCGTGTTTTTCTCAACTCAAATAATGAAATAATATAGGCCGCGAGAAAAATGAAAAGAGTTTTAAATGGGTTTTTCTTTTCCATATCATTTCAAAGAATTTGTATGTGAAAATCCGCACTATAATCTCCCATTGAAACTACAATTTCTATTATAATTCATGTGGAATAAATTTGAAGGAGATTGTGTTCCATAGGTCACTATCTGAGTCTCATTACCGGGTTTGACATTTAAGAGGGGATCATCGGATCAATCTTGAAATCTGCAATGGTCAATTTACTTAAATTCTCAATTGTCAATTCTTTATTGTTGATCTTACTTCCCAAAGCGAGATTCACACAGTAGGAAACGCGATCATTAAACGCGAATCTGAAAAATATATCGGACGGTTACAAAGTTTGGCAGCACACTAGGCTAAAGTGCTGTTGGAAGTTGACAGTACATAGGCTACGTAATAGTAGAAATTGTTCGTTCTGGCTTTTCAATCCAACAAACGAAAAGGAACAAGTAATGATCTTGTTATACTTAGAACATTAACAAGATCTCCCAATGTGACAATAATTCCATTTTTTCTTATTATCGAAACACACAAGGGACAATTATTTCGATACTTAAAAACAACATTAACATATAATGATTGATTTCTTTGATCACATCCATATTGAAGAGCGTCAATGCAGAATCAAAATCGTGGGCTGATGCCAATGCTGGATTCTAGCACAGCGGTAGTGGGCTCCCACAAAGGCATTTGTTGTTCGCAAAATCTTCAGCATTGAATCGCCACATGTTAGCGCCATGAGGTAGCTCTCCGCAGAGCTTGTTGAATGACAAATTGGGTTGAGACTGCCACAACCTACCAGCAGTCGCCAATGAGTCCGGTACTTTTCCAAAGATTTTATTGTGGCTTACGTCGAGCTCAAATAAACTATCTGGGAATTCTATATAACTTAGATCAAACTCAAAATTATTTTTAGCCAAGACAATACTACCAGCAATTTTTTGTTTACCAAATAAAAAAGAAGCATCACCGCTAAGTTGGTTGTTCCCAACATCAAATCTCCAGAAATCTACCCATCTGTAACAATTTGGTAGTTCACCAGTTAAGTTGTTGTTGGCAAGAAAAAGCATGGGATTGGAATTGGGAGACGAACTATATGCATGAAGAAGGCCAGGTGGTACAGTGCCCGTGAGATGATTTGATGAAAGATTCAATGTTTGTAAATTTGGCAAAGTAGAGAGAGATGGTGGAATTGTACCATATAGGTGGTTCTGTGATAGATTGATGGTTATGATTTGGTGGTGTTGTAAAAGTTGGGCACTGGTCCAGAGATGGATGTGTTTACTATGCCAAAAAATTTCCAGTTTTGAAAGTTTGGTAATGCAGGATGGAATGGGTCCATAAATTCCAGGACTTTGAAACAAACCAAAGAAATCGAGTTCAGTTAGGTCGCAAATGGCGTCGGGAAAGGGCGCAACAACATCTAATTGCATTGAGAGACTGCTTACACGACCATTACTGTTATAACAATACATGTATACGAAGTCCGATGGATTGCCGGTTAAACTGCTTCCGTCACCACAAAAATTGTAACCTTTAACCCAGCTATGGAGAATGTCGGGATTTCCAAACTGCTCCTTGATTTTGAGAAGTGCAATTTCATCATCTTTATCAATAGGAAACGCGAAGGCAGTGAAAGAGAGCAGAAACAGAAGGAAGAAAATGAGAGACATGTGTGTGTATTTGTGTATATTGTTTTAGTTTTTTTTGTGTTCTGAATGGATGCTGGTTTAGGATATTGTAGGCGAAAGATACCCTTTCTTATAGAAGAGCATCGCACAATTGTAAACGAGGGTGTGAATTTAATTCAACAATATTTTTTTTTTATGGAACTTGGTGCACATTTAGCAAGAGTAATAATGAGATGAGGCGACTTGTGGTCTTGTGGAGAGTACTGCATTACTTGCAAGTTGAATAATCCGACGTGTAATTAGCATTAATTTTCCTTTAGTATTTAAAAAGGGATCGGCTCTCATGCCGACTGGAACATTTTTGAATGAAAATGTCAACTCTGAACTTGTTTGGTTTATTTGCGCTGTACAACTGAGGAAGTAAATTTTCTGTCGCGCAGTACAATCGAACGGCTATAGTTTGCTACGAAATAAACAATAAACGCTGTGAATTTAATTCAATAAATTTGCATTTTTAAAATTTAATTTGTACGAATTTTAATACAAATAAAAGACAGAGATCTACTCCGCGTCATTTGCACCACGCGGCGGTAGATGATCTCATTCGTAATAATTGTAGGATAGTGATAGGAAAACCCGAGTTTTACTCATACTGTAGTCGATGACATGGAAAGTTGCTGATTTGTGGGCCAGGGAAGAATTAAAATTCAATTCTTCTCCTGTATCAGAATTTTGCGGGCTGCCCGGCTTTCTTGGGCTCAATTGCACAAATGTCTACCACAAGATTTTAAAAGTTCAAATACCCAGGGGCTGACTAATACAAAAATATAAACAGGGATATTTGAAAATTGAAAGATCCAGGGATTCAGTACACTTGGACGGTACAAATTTGTTTTGTTACTATTTGGTTCCAACTTGTACGAATTATAACTTAACAATAATGTTAAAGGAAGAAGGTGGACTTCCCCCACTTTTAGGTCAAAAAATGTTAAAGGAAGAAGCAACCAACTCTCACAGCAAAACAACAGTTAAACAGTAACGGAAACTTCAGTTTCCAAACACATCTACCAACAAAGCACTAACAAACTGTACAAATATTTCCCACTAAAGCCCTAATCAAGAAGACACCTCTGATCCGTCAGCAAAGCAACCAGGATTAATTGTTATACTTTTTGTGCAGTTGTCAGTTTTGTAAATGCCAACTAGCCGATCAGCCAACTCAAACATATTGTTTCTCAGACTACCACAAAGAAAAAATAGAAATGAGATTTTATCAGTGCAAGGAACAAACATAACTACTGTAAGTCCGACCAAAATTTTTGCATTATATACCTGATAATAATGAACTGTGCATCTCGTGTTCGGTCCTTCACATAATGCCCCACAATTGAAACATTCTTGAAATCTACAATTATATACATAAATTTGAAATAAAAAACCAGCTAAAAATAGAAAAAAAGAAGTACGACAAAGAACAAACCTAGAGCAGCATCAATCTCATCCATCACATACAAGGGAGTAGGCTTGTAATGGTGAAGTGCAAACACCAAAGCCAGAGAGCTAAGCGTCTACAAAAAAAAAATATATATAAAAATGTATTTTTAAGTTTACACAGAAAATGCAGTGCAGTGTTTGCAGGATCTCATTTCAACAGTTAAAAGAAGTTACCTTCTCACCACCAGAGAGATTGGCAATATTTTTCCAGCTCTTTTTTGGGGGTCTCACACTAAAAACAACACCCTCAGAAAATGGGTCAAGTGAATCAACTAACTCCAATTCAGCATCTCCTCCTAATGTAATCATCTACCAAAATGCAAAAAAATATCAGATGCTATCACCAGCTTATACATTTCAAAAGAAAATCACATTTCAAGTCTCTGCAAAAGAAAAAACCTGATACATCTCTTTCAGCTTCAGAGAAATAACATTAAACCCAGCCATGAACTCATCCAACCTGACAACACAAACAATACTTCATCAGTTAATATAAAATGTCCTGTGAAGTCTTTTTTAACAATCTTATTAAATTGGTTAACAGAATGTACTGAATTAAAAAGGCATCGCAGTTAAGTTTATTCATTAGTATTGTTGTCTTTTACTCCTAAAAGTTAAGTTCTGGTGATAATAGTAAATGGACCTTCGATGAAGAAGTTCAAAAGTTACCTCTTTTTTTTCAAACCATCATAGAACTTCTTAAGTTCGTCACGCTCTAATGTAGCAGCATTTAGTTCTTTCACTCTTTCATCATACAAGCCAGCTTTTCTTCGGTACCTGGAGGACCGACAAAACATGATGAGCTTGACTTGTTTTCTTTTCCAGTTTTATCTTTTTCTATTTTCTTTTGTGTGTGAAATGCGCCCAATATATCACTGTGTTTGCAAGAGAAACCAGCATATCTCATTTATGAAAACAGCAAACAAATTCTGAAACATTTCCAGTGACAATCCTGAGCAATTTACTAGTATTTCATTCAGATTCAAATTACAGGGTACTTTGGATGTGCTAAATACTTTAGTTGAAACACATAAACAAACAATGTGAGCCAACTTTTCGCTGGACTTGTTCTCAAGAGTCCAGTGTTGCTTTGCAAATCACCCAAAAATTTTGGGTGTTAGTCGGAAGCATGAAAAGTCTCAGGTGTCTTTTTTCCCCCAAAAAACAGTTAGCATATTGGACAGGCAAAATAATTACTCTGCAATAGCATCAAGGTTTGGATTCATCTCCTTCAATTGGCTTTGGAGCAAAGTTACCATCTCTGTGGCTCTTTTCAAATCACAATCTTCCTTTAGCAATTCATCAGATAATGTTGCATCTAGCTTCTCAGGATCGACTGCATCTTTTTGTATCCTTTCACCAAAGTATATTTACAAAATTATTTGAGAAGAATAAAGTCATGAATGCAACACCTGACAATAATTTTTTTTCATGCGGAACCATTCTTTCAAACTTCTTCTTGGAAGTGAGGAGTAAAGGTAGAATAAAGAGAAATGAGCAATTTTGAGGGGAAAGAAGAGAACAGATCAACTTTTTGTAGGTAGTTCTGTAAAACTTCAGATCACTCTGATCATAGAAAGCATTAAATATCAAAACAAATACTATCTCTCTTTTGTTTTCTAAAATATAGCTAAGCTGTTATTTCTCGCTCCCCCACTCATTTAGAAAGATAAAACAGGAAGGAGGGACAAATTAGGTTTCTTTTGCATGAGACGGGAACTACGAAGTTGCTTGTGCTACTTATGATATTTTGAGGGAGTATACATGATATTTCTATGCTTATGAATTCATATCACCTTTATCAATGGTATATATATTATATTATTATAAATTTCCCCGAGTGGATGCAGAAGTTCCCTAAGCAGTCCAACAAACTTTCCAAATTCAATATATAGAAAAATATGAAGGTCCAAAAAAGATTAAATAGAATGAGGAAAATTCCACATACTGTGCCTTGTGCTTGTTGAGGTTAGTGTGTATTTCCTCAAGCCTTTTGGAAAAAGCCTTTACCTTCATTTTGCATTCCTCCACTTGCTTGTTCAGATCTTTTAACCTGAACTCTGCATCTACCTGTCAAGTATGACATACGAATTAGTATTTATTTATTTCTTCATCTCATAGCTTGGTACAGTGGACATACCTATATGAACAGGGTCTGTCTCTTTTGGGTACTTTATGTTTGATTGCAGAGGGAGTATTCCACAACAATAATAACAGGTACTTATTACTGTAATTATTGAACTTTTTGGGGACGATGAAACCTCCCTAGCCATTCCCAGAAGAAGAATAGACAATATGAGTTAGAAAATATCAACGATAATGCTCCAAGGCTCCAACAGAGGCTGAAACTGACTTGCACTGTTCGACTTAGCCTCAATATTAGTAAAACAGAAGCATATTCTGGTATCGGACCTTCATTGGTCAGTGGTGCATCTGTTGTCTGTTTGCAGATGTTTTCAGCACACAAAAAAAGCCGTATACAAGCCAATGGTACCAAACAGCTGAAACATATTGTTACCATACCAGCGAGTATAACTGCATTGTAAAAATGTATAGATATTTGGCAGAAGTAACATGTACTAACATCAGCTGCACGAAGTTCATTCATGGTTTTCTTCAGTTCATTGTACTCTTCCTTTGTTTCATCCAGTGATACTTTATGTTCATCCATGACCTGTCATGACCAATGATATATTGTATCATCAAATTTCTTTTCTTATTTTGAGAAAAGTATTGACACCAATTTCATTAACGAAACCAAAATTTGTAATACATGCTTTACTGCATAGAAATTAGTATCTTACGATACGCAATGCGTATCTTACAGTTCGATATGAGTCAAAGGGCGAGAGATACGTATCTTACGGTTCGATACATGATGCTAGGTTATTTTGTTGCTTAATAGAAGCAATGATTGATATCCATGTAAATACCTTAATATGCAAGGAATTTGCATCGATATCAATTGACACTTATCAATATAATTAAAATTCCGATGGTTTCTTTAGTTATTTAGATTTTTTTTGTTAGATACTAATTAAGATAACTTATTTTGTTACTTTAAAAATAGCTTAGCATATCTTAACGGCACGATACGATACAAAAATCCACCGATACACGATACATTTTACGATTCAACTACTATGCTTTACTGAACTTTACAAAAAAAGGTTTTGCAGTTACACTCAACAAATTTGTTTTTACATACCAGACAGTCAATTCCTCATTTTGGACAAGCAAGTATTATTTGGAAATCTCATAAAAAAATATGACACTTGGTGATGACAATATGAGGAAGCATAATCAACCGTTGCCCAGGGGACTTACATGGATAACCTAACATGCAAAAACTTGGATCTAACATTTTATATTTACTACATAAGTACATATTAATTGCAGTTACCAGCTCCAAAATATCGTTATTTAGTCCAAAAACTTTAAAAAGGTTGGGATTCATTGACAACAGAATCAGCCAACTAATCTTGACAACACTTTTCTTAAATTAACTCAAATGAAAAATACAAAGAAAAATGTTATAAACATGTTGTTTACCTTAGAAATTGTCCGTCTATCAACTCTCAGGCTATTTGAATGTCATTTGACAATCCATCAAATGTTGATAGTCACAGACCGTTACAAACTTAAAAGTCATTTGATGAACAGTGAAACTTTTAATACAATATGCATAATGGATAGGTTACATTCTAACTTTTTTTCATATTACAAATTACTCTATGATATGATGGTTGTCAATGTATTTCATCCAGCCTAAAATATCTAAATTGAAAAATTAGGCTTAGAACTAAAATCTGATTGGATAAATCAGAGCCCCCAAGTAATAGTGAACTGAGAAGTACCTTTTGTGTTTCATGATACTTTTCTTGAACAGTAAAGGCCTGCTCCTGTCTACTTTTGAATTCTGACATCGCTTTCTCTTTACTCTCAACCAGCTTCTCTCTCTCTTTCCTTGAGTCCTCAACTCCTTTTGTCAGTTTTGTCACCAACTTCTCCAGTGTGGAAATTTTAACATTGTGTCGATTGATGTCAGTATTTCTTCTGTCAATTTCCTATTAACATATAGAAAGTACATATAGTAATTAAAAACAAACTATTAAGATTGTTTTGCACTTCTTACTCATATTTGGGCTTCCATTTTTCAAATTAGATCGAATATTTAAACTAGTTATCTTGCATTTCATAAGATCCTCAGAGTAAAATCTAAACACACAAGTTCTCTCGAATTAATAACTTTCCATAATTTAGCAGAGTTTTGGCTTTCTTGCTCAACCCAAAGAAGATTTAAATGCATGGAACATGCAAAAAGATAATGCATATTGTTATGAAATTTGTTTCTGGATGGGAGAAAAACGGCACATCAGTGATCAGTGTAGATAACTAACAACTAAAAAAGTCTCAAATAGATCACCAGAATAACTACAACTTAATCTACTTACAGATTGAATGCCAGCCACTTTTGACTTCTGATTTTTTAGCCTCTCGCCACCCACGTTTTCAATTTTTTGCTGAAGTTCTGTAGCCTGCATAAATCATGGATGTGAATAGAAATTTGTGCAAGATCAATTTTTACACTGTCTGTACCATAGTAAGTCTTGTAACATGCATCAGAAGATAAACCCTGAGTGGCAGGTACAGTGTATGCTGCACACAAAGTGGCTAACAAGGTTACGTAGCTACACCAAGAGGTGATCATCTAATACTTTTGAGCACTCAGTTCCAGAACACTCATTTGAAAAGTAGGAATTCATTTGGTGGGGCTGGTTTGTGTGTGTGTTGGGGGGTTGATGTCAAGAATTTTCAAAAAAAAGACAAACAATCCTTCTTCACAAAAACGAAAACAATGTGACATGAAAAAAGTACTGCTTAATGGATAGCTACCGTCTTTCTCATACCCTCCTTATTCTAAAACTATATCTACTTGACTCTACGAGAGAAGGGGGAGTAAATGGAGGAAGACAATAACCCTTCTTTGCCATATCACTAAAACCCAAGCCCATAAACGATAAAATTGAATAAAAGAAACTTTTCAAATGACATAAAAGATGCAAAAATTGGATTACTCCTGAGACCAATGGTAGATGGTGTTTTAAGACAGAGACAACAGGTAAAGGTCCTCTACTAGCAATGTTTACCTTGTCCTTGAGCTTGCTGGAGCATTTAGTGAGCTTTTGAATCTCAGCTGTCTCAGTAGAGATTACAATCTTTAGTTCTTCCAGGCGATTTATTTCATCCTCTTTTGGCTCTGATGCAGCCTTCAAAGAATTGAGTTGTTTTTCTTTGTAATTGTACTGTTCACTCAAGCTATCAACCTACATAGTAAAAAGGAGTATCCAATTTTAATTTGTTCGACAAGTAAAAACCGTATTTTTTTCTACATGTAGTAGATCATGATTGACCAGCAGTTCGAATACATTTCCAAAAAATATATTATTTTTCATGTAGGCACATTATCTCGTTCTAATCAAATTTAGAAATGAGCCCAGCATTGAACATATTTCTTATTGGCGATTAGCAGACACATTTCACTTAATTAAATAAAATGCATAATTAAATAAAGATATGACAAAGTTCTCTTCTATTCGTGTAATTGGTACTGGCAAGCACTTCAAATTTGTCAGTATTTTTTAATATCGAACACAACTTAAACATCATAAGGCTGACGGATGGGTGCTATTTACCAATACCTGAATGTTGGGCTTTTCTTACACATAATAGATAATGGGTGCCATTTCCAAATGCAACAGAATAGACTGAACTAAGGTGAGATTTTTAGCTCACCACATCAATTGATATGTTAAAATAAATTTGTTGGATGATTTAAAGGCACAAACAGAACAATCCATCATAATCTACTTCAAAGAGATGCAGCAACATCTATCTTGTAAGTTTTCGACTTTTCGGTTCATTTTTTGTTATGACCAAGAGGCCAAAAACAATTGAAGATTAACATGACAAGCTAAATCACTCCACTTCCATTTTTCAACTTCTTAATCACATATAAAACAAACTAAAGATATACAAATCTGCAACGTAAAATGCACAAATCATGTAGTAGATCATGATTGGCCAGCAGTCTGAATTCATTGCTTGAAGCCGAAATAACAGATTTTGAGGTTAATATCATCCTAGCTTTAATCCAATAAATATGGCTTCTTCCTCTGAAGAGAATAAAAAAGATAAAAGAGATAAATCTGAATGAGCAAACACCATATTAGTACTGGCACAGAGTTAAAGAAGGGATACCTCTTTATTACATTTGTGAAGCTCCATCTCTATATGGGTACAGCCGGCTTCAGCAGCCTGGTATCGCCGCCTGGCTTCATTAACACTCTGACAAAGACCTCTTAGCTTGCTTTCTAGCGTCTCCAGCTCATGTTCAGCTGAAGAAACAGCTTCAGGTGAGACACTCTCCTTGATAGATGTCCCCATCTTGCCTCCAAGGGGCTTACCACCTCCACCACTCATTGTACCAGATTTCTCAAAGAGTGCTCCATCAAGGGTTACTACTCGCCTGAATTCTTTATTGCCTCCATAAGCAATTCTTGTAGCCTTAGAGGAGCAATAAAGGAGAAATCAGGGCTCCATGTGAATATCAGTTCAATGTGTAAATACTTATTAAAAACCTCCTGTTCTTCCACCTTTTTGTTTTTTCGTTTGCAGTATTTGCTTTGTCATTTCTGAGTAGAACCAAGTTTAACCATTCTGAAGCTAAATGAAACAGTTAGGCAATATTTACGAAATACAGGCATAAGGTTATACAGTGAAGCCCCCTTCATAACCAAAAAAACAAGGATCTTGCCTACAGAAATCAAAATACCAAACAAAAACATGGAAGAAATCATATGACCAAACTAGCATACTATCCTAAAACAATCCAAATTATTTCCTCATTTAGAGAGCGAAAAAAGGTGTGCAAATATGCAATCACATCATCTTTAAGCACATAGGGAAGGGAAGGGACGGGAAAGAGAACATTTAGCATGATTCATAGAGGTGCACAGGATATTTTGTACGGGTACATACATGCTTTTGAATTCTGTAACCATGTTCTTTGATATTGTCTAAGAAAAGCTAAAACGGAGGGTACAAGGCAAAGGAGGATGCGAGAATTACCTGATCAAGATTGTTTGCCACAACTGTATTCCCCAAGGCCGCAAAAAAAGGTAACTTGAACCTCTCATTTTTCACAGTTACCAGATCAAAAAGGCGTGGAACCCCCTCTGGTGTTTGCACCTTTTCCTTCATTCTATGCATATGTTCTCTTTGTTTCTCCTAGATTTCAAGACATAAAAGGTAGAAGATTGAAGTAAATAGCAATGAGATTGTGTTCAACAACCATCATGGCACCCATTATATGTGTAAGAAATGGTGCAATGTTAAGTTAATGGCCCGATTATGTTCAACAACAGAATAGACTGAACTAAGGTAAGATTTTAAGGTGAGATTGTGTTCAAGAATTGTCCATTAAGGTCTAAACAGCAAGAAAATGGTGCAATGTTAAGTTAATGGCTCGATTACGCATGTGTCATTGCATTATTGTTTAATACTATGTTCAGCTTGACCAAAACAATATTATGTTTAAAATAACACAATAATAGCACTCTTTGAGCCTTTCCTTTATTCCATATCTTAAACACGTAAACTCGCCCAATAAGACGAACAACACAAACAATCCCATTAAAACTAAAATTGTTTTTTTTAACTAACATGTTTAAAGAAAACCCAAACTTGTAATCTTTTCAAAATAAAAAAAAAATCTTTTGAAGTATGACAGGTTGGGCTAGCACCCGATATGCAACCAACCCCAGGGGAAGCATAAACAAATAAAAAATAAAATGTTTTAAGAAATGAAGGAAGTACAAACCAATATCATGAAAGTGGCAATCCCCAGGTTCTTTCTTCGAAGCAAATCAACACAAGCCTGTGCAGCAGCTGTTGTCTCAACCAAAATATAATCAAGGCCTCCACATGCTGTAGAGATTGCCACATCATACTTTGCTAGAAGAAAACAAAATAAAATTGTCAGAATTGAAGCTGATGATAAGATGCTGAGTGATAATAGTTAGGCTAGGGGACACAGTAAGGTATAAAACTAAAATACTCAATTTAGCCATATACTCTATTGGATGTCTTGATGTTCGACCCTCAATGTTTCTCTTAAACTAATCATAAAAATAAGTGCAGCCAGAAATAAAATTAATAATAATATTAGAAAAAGGGAGAAATAAGATTATAACAATTGTGCTCAACCACCCGGCTAGTAAGGGAAACTGCAACTGTATATAGTTTTGAAAGAACAAAAGGAGACATTTATATCTGGCACCATATAAATATGAAGCTGACTAGAAACAAAAGACAGGGTCAAAAGGCCAAATATATACAATAAATTAAGATAGCATGATACCATCAATAGCACCCAAGTCACCCAGACGACCATAAATCCCTTCAATTTCTTTTGAATCTTTGGCTTGTATTATTGCCTTCAAAACACTCCCTTGGCTTTTCTCAGATTCTTGTGCGGCTTTCATCTCAGCAACCTTTTGTCTAGCTTCTTGTTCACGAGGAATTAGCAACTCTTCCTCTTTCAAACATTCCTGTGAAGCAATTAGAGCAACACTTTTATCTCAAATGAAATGACCATCCCAAGATATCCCATTATTAAGGGCCTTCCAACTATATCGTGTTCATTTAATCCTCCTTGACAAGTCTTAGAGTAAGAAATTCTCAAAAGAAGAGCTATTACAGAACGCAATGATAGCAAGTGACAAGCAAATACTGTACCTTTTCCTTTGCTTGATATTCTTCTTTCTCGGCCTTCAATTGTTCAATTTTAGATCTTTTCTCTACCATTTCTTTGTTAAGTGAACGTATCTTATTATCTATTGTTTCCATTTCTTCTTGTGCATTAGTGAATTCCACACGAGCTTTGTGATGCTGGGCAAAACATGTACATAATAGAAAATGTTAAATTAAGTCAACACAATGAAAGAAATTAAAATGTGTGAAACAGAAACCAGCCAAAATAGATATTTGCAACATGTTTCTACATTTGCACAAAAACTTTCGGTAGCTTGAAATGTGAAACAGATTTCACAGTTATGCAACAAAATTTCGCTTTTGCAACAGGACTGGTTGGATGTGACTTTTGCTAAGCTAATGTTGTAAAACGATCAGCGAAAAATTGTCCACTTGGGCCAAATGTATCCAATGCACAGTTAGACGTTGAAGAAATTTTGTACCAATGCGGAAAGCTAAAGAGGGATGAAAGTGCAAAGTTACTATGAAAAGCCAATCAAGAAACCAAGCAATCGTTATCACATCAAACAAGTAAATTAAAGATATGCCCTATATATCTTAGGCAGCTTGTGTATCAAATTTCGTCCAAAACGAAAATGGATCGATAATCATGAACAGTTCGGAAGGAGCAATTTAGTTTAATTGGGACTTGATTATCATCCAAATGATTTCCAAATTGCACCAAATTCAATGCATAACCTATGTAAATTGTAAGAACATTTCTATAATTTTAAGTTATATTTTCATAATCATCTTGTCAGTTATCGCGGTTTTCATGTAAAAATGGTTGTCAATATATATCCCTTCACATATTGTATACCTTTTCTTCCAACAAATTCTTTTCACCCACAGCAACATCAAGCTTGCCCTTATGCTCGATCAATTGTTTTTCCCATGGCTCCAATTCGATCCGCACTTTTGCTAGCTCATCACGGAACTTCTCAGTTTCACCTATGTAAAAAAGATGGGTTTGTCATATTTTAATAAGAAAAACGAAATAAAATATTTCAATAAAAAAAGCCAGCACATACTTAAAGCGCTCTTTTTTATTTCTTCCAACAGCTGATCTTCCTCGGCTAAGAGCTCTTCCAATTTCGGTATTTCTTCTTTTAGTTTTGGTATTAGACGTGAAGACTCTTCAATATCTTTTGTTGATTCATTTATCTTTGATGTGTCCTGTAAATAGATTCTTGGAAGTAAAAAACATTTTTCGAGGCCCTAAATTAGAAAATGTTAATCAACAGGAGAACTCCCAAGTACATTCTCAAAAAGCCAAAATTAATGCCAGCTTGTGAGGATATTTATTGTCCACTACATTTTACAGTATTTGAGAACACAGAATGTTACTAATTCCAGTTAGCATCACTGATAAACATATTGCATACAACACTTCAATATTTGGTTATATAACCAAATAATGAGATAAACCAGATCACCCACCTACCCGCATCTCACAAAAATTGCTTGAAAACATGTAGTGCTCGCCTCTTTTCCTCTTTCAATTTAAAATTTAAGATGGAATGGAAGCTAGAAATGCATACTTTTTCAATTTTATCCTCGAGCTTTTTTATCTTTTGCTTGAGATGCTTTTCCTTCTCAACATGCTCTACCTCCTTCTTCTCATATACCTTGCAATCTTCCTTGCACTTATTCATTTGTTTCTCTAGCTCCTAACCAATTAAATCCAGGCAAATAAAACAAACATAATTGTAGAGTACGAGAAATTGAAAGCAAAAAAACAGTCCATTTAAAAGTACCTCCTGTCTCTTCAAATATTTATCATAATGAGTTTCCAACTCCTTCAACTTACTGTTTTGCTCCTTGATCTTCTCCCTGAAAATCAAAGTATATTTACAAACATGCGGCCTGTACAAAACAAGACAATTCTATATATATATCATGCTGGATGTAAAAGGGTACATACTGACCAGTATGAACACCACATGCCAGTTGGGGCTGACAAGTTGACCTTTTCAACACAAACATGCTGCATCATTAGGTCATTTTCTGGTTAGGGCTTTTTGACACACTAGCATGTCATGTCAGGTTTCACCAGCCCCACTTACCCTCAATGCAACTTGTTCTTAAAAAGGTAAATTTCCTATTAGCCTGTTATTTTCCATTGCACATGTGCACGCACACATAAAAAAGACTACAAAGGCTAATGACCTGACTCAGTAATTCAGATGAAGTTTACATTACATTCGAAAAGATTAAACATTCAAGTTTGACGTGCAAGACCCATTCCACAATCTGACCCAACACAGTGAGTCAGATGTTCGGTCAGGTCAGGATGTTTTGACCTATTGGTGTGTCAGGTTGGACAAGACCTTTTCATGGGTCAGGTAGGATAAGTGGATAACCTTTCACTTATGCGGGTTGCCACCATGTTGTCAACATTCTGTTGGTGCTCAGAAGCTTGTTTGCCTGCATCATCAGATGCTAACTTGGTAGCCTTCTCTTGCCATATTAAACTTGTCAATTCTTTAAGCATGTAAGACTCTGCTTCATCTTTCACACTCTTTAGAAAATAGAAACATGAGGTAAGATTAGGTATAGGCATCTACACAAAAGCATTTACATCCCAGTTCTAAAGCAGGAGAGGTAATTTACAGTTCCTTAGAAATAGCAAGTAGGATTGATGTAAACAACAAATATACACCAGAAAATTTTGCAAGTATATCGGGTGTCATGGCAGAACATGTAAATATCATACATATCCCTCCCTACCCAAAATTGCTCCATATTCCTTTTTAAATATATAGAATTATGAAAATTGCTTTGAAAAAGAAAATAAAGTATAAGGTGAAGGACCTCTGTCTGTGTATAACAATTTTTATTTTTCTTCAGAGGGAAATTTTTTATTTTCTTCACATGGAGTCAGGGGCACATAAAGAACAATGTTGCCAGTACAAAAGAAAATATTAAATGACCTCTTAATCTTTCTTTCAAGCACGAATATGAAATTTGAACTAGCCTTGGTAATCTTCAGCCAGAGGGATACAACTGAGTGCAAAATTCACCATTCTAGATCTGATAACAGAGTATGATAGTAATCTGAACATTAAATAAAAGAATGGTGGAATAAAGGGTACCTCTAAACTGTCTCTTTCCTTCTCAGCAAGTTTTACCATTTGGACAGCTGCTGATCGCTTTTCGTTAAGAACCTCAAGCCTAAGATTTTAAGTTCACGCTAATTAGTAGATTTTTCAAATGTGCATTCATGCACCAATTAAGAAAGATCATTCCTAATGAAATATAAACATGCAATTGGAGATAAACTCACTGTTTAAAAGCTTCATCGATTTTCTCAACGTATTGGTTTGTGCCGATGATATCCTCTAAGTACTCCAAAAATCCTTCATCATGAGGCCCCTGTGCCTTTGGTTTCATCAGTGATATCTGCTCAACCTCCCCCTACAATGTTTTTATTTAACAGGAAAAAAATTTAGCCATCAATTTTTTTTATTTTAGACTATAAAATGTGGGTTATTGCTCTGAAGATTGAAGGTTCTATCAATTGGAGGCCATTGATGGCCTGAAAATCTCAAATATCAATCATAATCACAGGTTAAAGAAAGATCCAGTGAATATTCAGAAAACAGGAAAGCTATCTAAACTAACTTCCAGAGTATGTGGCATTTCCCATGTTTGCAACAGATGAGGTAAGTTTTCTTTTGGCACTGTAACAAATAGGATTCATAAGGCATGCCTTATCTTTGTTCATACCTGAAGGATGAGAAATCGATTGTTGTCTAGGTCAACCCCCTTCCCTTTAAGCTTCTTCGTTACTTCAGTAAAGTTGCTTGCACGGTTATTGATGTAGTATTTTGAGGAATTATCCCTGAATGCAACCCTTGTTATAGAAAAGTCACTTCCTGGTACAGCCTCAAAGGACCCATCATCCTGACGAAATTGTGACCATATCAAGGGATTATTGTTTATCATTATTTGAAAATGACACCGACGATATGTCTAGTTGAGATAAGTACTGTAAGATTGTCAACAGAATAGCTAAAAGGACCAGTGTGCCATTAATTCAGTAATTTCAAAATAACAATAGCCGATTTAGACATCATTCTGGGGCAAAGAAAAGTCATTTTTATCATCTAAATACGACTGATCTTCAACTAAACCATTATATTCTTCTGTGTCTTACTACTGAAAAAGCTTAATCCTAATTATATTTGAATGAACATGACCACAGAAACAAAAACAAAACAATGATTTTTTTGTGAAGAAAACTGGAAGAAAAAAAAAAAAAAGCAAATTCCCCATAAAAAAAATAAGTTCTCAGGACACAAAGAGTATAATAATATGTTATGTACTCTGTGTACCGGTAATTGGCAATTAGAAGGTTAGGAGTTTGCATTTCTACCAGGATTCTGGTGGTGCAAAGGTGTTGGAACTCATTTGAGCATTAAGAGTGAAGAAAATATATGAATAATTTACCAGATCAACGATTTCATGAAAGTGAACAGATACACCAGCGCTGTCCAAATTTTGGTGGTTTGTAGAGTTGTGTATTAGCTCAGAGACTTTGTTCAGACGCATCTACAAGGAATAATAAACAGAAAAATTAACCAATAGTTCAAATTGGGGTTTACATCTGTCGATTGTATGTTGCAATAATAGAGAGAGAGAGAGGTCACCTGTTTGGCACGTTTTCCAAAAACAAAGAGCATAGCATCGATAACATTGCTTTTCCCACTTCCGTTTGGGCCCACAACAGCAGAGAAGCTCTATACAAGATGAATTGCCGCAATTATATTATCCAAATTGTTATAATAGAGTACTGCATTACAGCTGAATTTGGTAACAAAATACAATCCTAAGAAAATTTTGGATTTATGCAAAGTAAATCCTTGAGGAATTAATCCCCTCAAATTGACCTCAAATGAAAGTTCTTAGTTTACATCAACTCAACTACTTTTAAGAGTTGAAAAAAAAAACATTTAGACCCCCTAAAGCATTCATAAACATCTAAAATATTTTGTATTTTGAGTACCACTTTCAGAAAAGAAGAAAACTGTAAACTCAGAGGAGTTAATTGTTACTCTCATTTACTAAGGAACTAAATTCGAATCAGAATTTTATTAAACCAATGTCCTCTCAATTAAATCAATTTTGTTCATGCTTCGACCGGAGAAAGATTACTATACAAATGTTTTTTTGAGAAAAAGTGGGGGGTACCCACCGGTTTCATTGAAACCAATCCCCTATTACAAACTAAAAAACCTAAGTTTTAAAGTTTCACAGAAGTAATCACCAGCAGATAAAACTATCCTATTACAAAAATCACGATACCAATCAGCTACAAAAACAACAGTTCGTCAGATTACTACACAAATATAAAGGTCAAATTGAGAAAGGACCTTGTGAAAGGGGCCAATACGCTGTTCTCCCGCGTAAGATTTGAAGTTCCTGAGCACCATTTCCTTTATGAACAACCTTGGCCTCCTTTTCCGTGCTGACGCTGGAGAAAATGGAGAGGAACCGCCTCGTTTCTCTGCATTGCCATCGATCTCCATGGCTTCTTCTCCCATAAATTACCTAAGGCTTCGAATCTCGAATAATTTGAGTGGGAAAGAAAGATGCGGTTCTAGGGTTTTGAATTTGAGGTTTTTTCGTTTCTCACTCTCTCTTCGTTTCACCTTCCCGCTTTTTTCAATGCAGAAAAAAACGAAATTCAATGTAGGCCAATTGATGGATGGACTGAAAGCCCATTTCTTAGCTTCAATGCAGAGCCCAAATGCACCTAAGTTTCGAATAACTTAAATTCCAATGAGTTAATCGTATTTTACGGGAAAATTCATAATGAACCTAACATTGAGCGAGATTAAAAATAATAGTTTAATATCCTTAAAAAAAATTACAAATGGTTGGATGCTATTAACTCCTACATTCCTTCGAAATTTTTTTACTAAATTGTTTTGATTATTTTATTATTATTTTTCTACTTTTTTTGTTTCTAATTTTTTAAAAAATAAAGACTTGATTAACAATAGCGTACATAAATGAATTTCTATTATGACTTCTCTGAAAGTTTTAAAATTATTTCTTCTTGGAGAACAATAGTGTATCTATCTCCGGCATCGAAGTGGGACCCATACAAAGAAAAAAATAATAAAAATATTGGATGAAATTTTTGGGTGCTATTGTTGAAACGAAATTTTTATAGTTACTCTCATTTGTAAAAAAATTAAGAGTCTTAGACTATTACTTTTAATTTGGCCCAAAGTTACTCTCATTATGAAATTTTTATTTTACGTCATGTTGTCTGTTGAAACGAAATCCTTTGCATAACTTTTTGTTTCACGGAGAGGAGAACTTTTGTTCTAAATCGCTATATTGAAGATCAACAGTCCAGATTTATAATATCAAAAATTCTTTTTGAATTATATGTTTGACGGTCGAACGTTGATCTTTAATATTTCGGTCCAAATCAAGTTCCGTAGAGAACGGAAAAAAAAAATCCGTAGAGAATACGGTTCGTTTTGTTGGAATGTATCTCTAACTCCCAATTATGCGAATGAGAAAAGAATTTGTATTGAAATGTATTGTGTTGATGGAAAAAAACATCCATTTAAATTGAATTTTTAACTTTCCACGTAAACAATATAAACAGGAGAACGGACCCTTTAGGATTGGAGATATTTTTGCTGCGCCTAGGTGTGTCAAACGTGCGAAACGAGCACGGAATAGTGCCGTCACGTTGTACGTTTCGTTAATTCACGAAATAAAAAAATGTGTTTAATGTTTCATTTAGCACGAAACGTGAAATTTCGCAAAATTATACAGGAACGAAAAAGATTTTGTTTGTGTTTCACGATTCGTTTCTGAAACGTAACAAAAAAATCATTGCGTTTCACGTTTCGTTCGAACGAAACGACACGAAACAACGTAACGTTTTGTTGCGTTGACATCTCTAATTGCGCCTTAGCCGCCTGCTGGAGTGGAGGTATACAACTATACATGTTCTACTTGTGTTATTCATACAATTTGTTGTTTGTTCTTTTTTATATATTTATCGACGATTTATTGTTTGTTTCAAAAATTAATTTGTTTTATATACCGAAACTACAATTTCATTTCTTACTGAAATCATTTTTTGTGCTCTCCTGCATGAGATATTGGGCAATCAATTATACCACCACCATTTATGCATGTTTTTAATGTTTTTACAAAAAAAAATGTTATAGTTCGAAATTTTTTTAATATGAAATTTATACATCACAAAATGTTCAATGATATTTCATCTTTTCATTTTAGAAGCTTTCGTGGTTATATCTTAAGAGTATTTTTACAGATTGAAGGGTTCAAAACTTTACATGTTTCCATTTCATGTCAACATTTTTAACTTGGTTGAGAACTTAAATGAAAAAAAAAGGAATTTTACTATTCTTCATGTCAATATTCCTTTTACTTGTAAATAATTTTACATGCGTAGCGAAGTTTTTCATAATTAGAAAAATAAAAGGAATTTATACTATCTTTTACGCTCTCTGTATTTTTCGAATCGTGTATATCAAAATTAAATTTTATATATCATTTCAAATTAGATAAGAATTATAGTTAATTCGTCATTTGAATTAGTGTGAGATAAAATTACTTTTTTGTTAGATACTAATTACTATCTCTTTTTTTGTTAGAAAAATTATTTTCATAATTATCCAAAAAGAAACCGTTTCTTATTTGTGGAGCACATTTCGTTTTTTACATCACTACAGTAAACACAATTAATTATTTTAAAAGAACTATTGTCACTTATTGTATACTTAAAAACGTTATTGTCGAAATTTAAAACGCCAAGCGAGGCTAGACCAAAAGGTTTCAAAATATCTCATAAGATTCCGTTGAAAATGTTGACAGTAGAACCGTAATTTTAACTTTTTATTAATTTAGGCAAATTGCAAGAAAATATCAACGGGAAAAAAAAAATCAAAAGCTAAAATTTGATTTGATGGTGTACAATTGTGCATTCAACATCGCGAAATTAAACGGCGGGAGAGGCGCCGCGCAACCACCTATCCATGGCCACTGCATCAACAATCGTGCAAAGGCAATTCCCCTCCCGCTTTCTTCTCTCTCCCCACATAAACCCCTCTCCCTTCTCCGTTCGTATCCCTCTCTCTAACCTCACCACGACCTCTTCCTGCCATCCTCGCCGCAGCTCCACCGACCTCCGACCACGCCACCGCCTGACGGGAGGAGCGGAGCCGTTGGAGAGTTCAGAGAGCGAGGAAGAGGCCACCTTCAACCTCGCAGTGAAACTGTTTAATGGAGGAGAGTTCTATCGGTGCCACGATGTACTTGAGGAGATGTGGTACAGTGCAGATGAGCCTGTCCGTACGCTACTCCATGGGGTACTTCAGTGCTCTGTGGGGTTTCATCACCTATTCAATCAGGTTAGTTGCAATCCCTTATTCATCCAATGAGCAGTTTGTGTGAGGGATTGGGAATTGTCTAATTGGTAACATAGAAATATGCTTCAGAACCATCATCATAACTCATTTCTATGGATATATATATATTATATTTTGATAATTTATGTGCTTGAATTTGTTTCTCAGTCCTAGGACCTTAAAAAATTGAAATTATTAGGTACAAAGTATTTGGCATGATGAACCAGAGTCCAGATTTATCAGACTTGCTTCGTTGTAATTTCAGAACCACAGAGGGGCTATGATACAATTGGGAGAGGGTTTGTGTAAGCTCAGGAAACTAGGGTTTAACGAAGGACCTTTTTTGCAATTTGAGCAAGAGATATCTGCAGCCTTAGAGTTTGTTTACCAAACTCAAAAGGAGCTTGCTGCATGTAAGGTTTTTCTTTGGTTTGTTATTTCAGGTCTTGGATAGGTGTTACCACATCGCATGAAGTCGAATGGTTTAATATTTGCTTTGCTACTCTGATTAAATTTAAACACTTGTATGCTTTAACATGTTGAACCTTATATTTCCTCAACTATTTATTTTAAGAGAAAGGATCAAATGCCTATTTTTTTTATGCTTCATCATGTCCATTAACTTAAAAAAATAATTAATTAATTTTTTAAGACTTTAAATATCAAAACTAATTGATTGAATATTTCATATATGTCATAATACATGTGTATAAAAAATATTGCCACATTTTAGTTTAATTTCAATGGTCATCTAGAGCTAACAAAATCAACGATCAAAATTATTGAATTTTGAACCGTTGATTTTGTTAGCTCTAGATGACCAATGAAATTAAACTAAAATATCAAAACTAATTGATTGAATATTTCATATATGTCATAATACATGTGTATAAAAAATATTGCCACATTTTAGTTTAATTTCAATGGTCATCTAGAGCTAACAAAATCAACGATCAAAATTATTGAATTTTGAACCGTTGATTTTGTTAGCTCTAGATGACCAATGAAATTAAACTAAAATGTTACAAATATTTTTTATACATTATATTATGACATATATGAAATATTCAATCATTTAGTTTTGATATTTAAAGTTTTAAAAAATTAATAATTAAAATTTTTAGTTAACGGGCATGATGAGGCACAAAAAAAAGTAGACATTGGAACCCTCCTCTTATTTTAATTTCTCAATCTGAACTTCGATTAAAATTTGATCTAAGAGGATTATGACATTGTGTGTTGTGTGTGTTCCTAATGGTTCTATTATATTCAACATATGATGGGTTTTAGTGCCAGACCAAAAAATTTCAGGTGCTTATTGCAGATGTCATAATAGTTTACTAAAAACTCAGCACTCATTAGTCAGTACTCATTAGTGTGCATCACATTGATGGAGTGGAGTCAAAAGTACATCATTTGTGCTCAGTTTTGAACCCACTCATTTATCCAAATCAGATCTTCTACCGCGCAGCACAGACACTGTGCGTGCTGCGCGATAAATCTCAGTTTTTGATTTGCATCGAGATTTGTGCAAGTTAAATTTTATAATATCAGACATCCTGAATCAAATCCGAGCCGTCCGTAGCTTACAGCGTAGAAAACCATGAGCGTCCATTGGTGCTGCCCGACAGAGAATCCGCTTCCCTCATTTATCCTTTTTCTTAGAATTTCAACCTGCAATAGAACCAATAACTTCAAATATATCTTCCTTTTTCAGGTAACAATGAATATTGTCTGACAATGGATGGATCTGATAAGTCGTACCAGTTGCTCGGAAGTTTTGCAGCCGGACAACAATTGTACACCTTGAATCTTGGATCAGATGCCAAAACCTACATATTTTTCTCAGCACCAAATCATTACAGTTCAGAAATGCCGTCAAGAGTCAAGGCTCCTATTCTTGGTGCCAAAGAGGAGCATCTCACTGCACTTCTGTACATTTCTTAATTGAACAGTATATATATGAATCTTCACAGCAACATTTTAGAAAATGTATATATAAAATTACTTGTATCATACATAACTTTTATGGTTTGTTTCATACTTCTTTGTGCTTGTTAATTTGGACACGCAAATTGATCCTGTAATACCAAATTGTTACATTACTTAAAAGATATTTCTAGATTTAGATATAAATGGCTCTTCATTTCCAAAAAGAATCTTTCTTTCAATTTTTCTTCATTTTTTCTTTAATTTTCTCTAATTTTCATAATTTTATGTAAAGAAAGCAATTCAAAATAATTTAATTTTATGAAAAATAGAGACAAATAGATGCTTACATACATGGTGGGTGAATGTGTATTGTAGCCAAATTTTGTTTAGTGTAGTGGTGAGACACGAAGTTTTCTTCCCTCATAGGTTTTTAGAGAGATTTTTTCAGATTTATTTTTAAATTTGAGTTTGTGCGTACATGTGATAATGAATAAAAAAATGAATGTGTACCGTATTGTTATAACCTTTTTACGATCGTAACAGCTATAGCACGAGTGGCGCCACACAGACGCCACCTACTTCCTTTTTGATAGACCACCCCCCACTTCACTTCTAAAAGGAACTTTTGCATAGAGGGCAAGAGAAACAATTTCTTTTACAGATAGGACCAACTGTCTCTTAAAAATATCACAAAGAATCAAGGGCGCAATTAATATTTATATTCCTAAATTTTTTTAGGGGCACAACTAATATGAACGAGAGTTGAACATTTTTTTTGAAAAAATTTAGGGACACAGGTAATACTTACGCACTTGATCCTTTGTGAAATTATTAAGGTGCATTTGATTCTATCTGTTAAAAAAGTTTGTTCTATGATCTTTTATGAAATTTTTCCCTTCTAAAACCCATTTCAAAAAAGAGATATTTGATATCAAGTTAACAGTGTACAACATGTCAAATACCTATTTTTTTGTGAGTAGAAACGAATCAGTTCGGTAAAATTCAATTCTCGATAATTATTTTTTCATACGCATACCCATATTTTTTATAACTATAAGTTGAAACTAAAATTGTGATACAATATGTATATTACTGGTCGTCATTAAAATAGTTTCTACTGCTCTTTACTATGACATAAGAAATAAAAACCTATCTGACCGAAGTATGCCCTAACGAGTACATTCGAATGCAATCAAGAGAGATCTAAAATCTGCAAAAATTATAAAAAACCTACTAACATTCGAGTCCTAAAATTTAGGTTTCTTAATTATTATATTTTAAAATCAATTTTTTTATTTTTCGAATGAGCTAGTTCCGATCCGTGAATTTGAATCTTCAAAAAATAAATAAAAATAAATAATAATAAGTTAAAAAAGTTCAGACTTGGAAACAACCAACAGGACTTTTTCTGAGGCTATAGCCCAAACACGAGATACCTATCTGATCCAACCACGTTATTACTTACTAACCGATCCAAGTCTAACCAGACTCGAACTAGAGGAGTCGCAAAACAAACCCTTTGCTTTTTAGTTCTTTTCTTTTTTTCCTCCGACAGACAGACCTATCCTGGCCTTCTTTCGTCTCTGCTCCGGCGACCCTCGCCGCCTCTTAAACCCTAACCCTACTTTTCGTAATTCTATTTCTCAACTCTAAACCTGTTCCCGAGCGGCGTTCGAACTCCGCTCGGCAAGAGACATCAAGCATCGTCGATTTCGTTCGTTCCCTAGTAAGTTTTACGCTCTAATGCTTATCTTTTGTGCGAAGATTTGATAAACTGAGAAATTTAGAGGGAAAGTTGCTTGATAGCAGTGGTTTGATTAGTAGCTTGATGTAGTTGAGTTGCAGTTTCTATCTCTAGTGTGCGGTCTCTTAACCCACACATGTTTTCGACGATCGATTGTTTAATTCAGGTTTTGTTCGTTGTAGTTGTTGTGTAAGAGTGTACTCACTCGAGTCCTTTTAAAATCATGGTTTTCTGCTGTGACTGGTCGATATAAGTTTTAAACAGAAATCATGGTCTGTTGATCAGTTTTTCGATCTGGCGATCCTTCAAATTTGTTGATCAGTTTCACTGTAATTAATTGCTATGAGTTCAATTCATTTTCGAGAAATTTGAGTAGTTTATGGAAATATCCTGTTGTTTTTGAAGAAAAATCATTGATTTCTTGCCGTTTTATCTGCTCGCTCTATTTAAGATATTCTTAATTTGTTTTCTCTTTCTTAACAGTTCGTTAAGCTTGAAAGTCTGTAAATCTTTTGTTTCAGTGATGAAACAGGTGGCTGATGCCACTCATTTTAGAAAAAAACTAAAGATTGAAAGTTTGTCTCATCCTGTGTTAATTTGATATTTAACAAAAGGATCAAATTCAACTGTATGCTGCTTAAAACTCTGTGAGCATGTAGAAGTTTCTCGGTTTGGGCCAGAACCTAAATTTGATTGGCTTATTTTTCAATCTGATAGTTGAACTTTGGGTCTATACCAGGGGCTATCACGGAAAATCCATAAAATGAAGTGGAACTTGAAGATTTTAGTGTTTACTAGCAGTAACCTTAATGATTCCGGCGCAAGAAATTGTTTATGGTTTAATGAAAGGATAGCTTTGCATACTGGTTAAATTATTTTTCTGTTTTGATTCTGATACAGGAAATTTTCAACTTTGCATGAATATGAAGTGAGAATGAAAGGTGAGATGAGCAGCAACCGTGCTTTCAGTGAACACATCTTAGCAGAGAAGTTATCAAAGCTTAATAATTCACAGCAGAGCATAGAAAGTATCCTTTGTCATTTGCTGTTACTAGCTTTTTACAAAATGTGCTTTATAAGCAGGATGAAGTCTTTAGTTATTCTTGATTACCCTGATTTTCTGTGATTGAAAAAGCACCTACAATGAGAAAAGGGACAGTATCATGCAGTAATTAGTTCTCCATTGAATCTTTTTTGTGTTTTCTTTTTATTATCATTTAATAATTGATTAAATTTAGGGTATAATAAGATTTGTAAAAAGGAAGATGAACAACGGGCAATGCGAAGAACTACATTTAGACGATGAATCTACAAATATTGCAGAGCATGATGCATGGGTTAAGTTTAAGTTTGGATTTTCATATCAACTTATCAAGGGCAATGTAGTGAGTTGTGTTACTTTTCTTAACTTAGCTAGTACTTATGTTAGCTATTAGCTATTTTTAGAACATTGCAAATCGTAAGTTTCAATTGCAAGATATTATGAATTTTCTCTATTTAATGGGAGTTCTTTATCTAAAACTCAGGTCTTTAGACTTCTCTTAGATTTATATTTCGTTCATTTTTACTTATGCAGTAGTTTCATTATTAAAAGATTGTTCCTGCTCTCTGCTGGTGTCTTTTGACCCATTTTAACCTTGGTACTGAAATTGTTGGGCCCCCCCATCCCCTCCTGCAAATTACTTCGACACAGAGTTGTTTTTAATATGTACACACACCGCCACAGAGCAGCTGGGATCATGTCTCAATATTGCCAAAGCTCATGTGAAAACAGTATCACTGTGATTGGAATGAAGTTGCGTGGCTGAAAACGAGAAACAGAATCGGAGATTTCCTGTGATCAATTGAGGAAAGCAAGCGATGCAGTTTGAATTCGGTGTGATTTGAGCCTTCCAACTCCCATTTGAAAATCCTCTACAAAATGTAGGTGTTTGGCAATAATCCACTTTTTATGTAATGAGCTGCTTACCCTCTCATCTCTTCCATGTCACTGCTGAAGAAAAAGAAGAGACAATGGTGATCTTCTTCGGCTCCCATTAAGCACCCATCAGTATATACTGTCTCTTCCGATATGGTTTTTATTAAATATATTTTTTGGATTTTATTCAATATATTTGTGTTAAACCCTAACTAAAGCAGAGTGGCAATAGTTTGTAAATTAGATAAACTCTATGATCCTTCTTCATATATGAATTGAATTCTAGTTGTTATATATTCATTTTGATCATCAAAATTCAATTCTAAATCAACTCTATTCTACTCTATTCCATTCTGTTCCATTTTATTCTTTTATCTAATTTGACATTCATACTGATCAGGGTGTATATCAGGTTTATTTGTGTAGTTCCTGTCCTGTGTGTTGAACTTGTGCTACACTGCTCTTGTTCTTTTGCGATACTAAATATCATCCATGATCTACCAACCATTTTGGTTCCACTTCAGATCTTTGGGAAAATCTTGCATTATTCAGCTATTTACATTTCATTGAAATTTAGGGCTAAATGATTTAGGGACATATTGGAAATTCTTTTTCATCCGAAGATAATTTCTTTTTTCTTTTTTCACAAGTCCAGATTATTTCTTTTTTTTTCTTTCAAGGAACTGTTATTTTTCTGGTGGATAACCTTTTTGCTTGTCCCAAGGTAATAATATATCTAATCTGCCTATGGGCTTTAGTCAATCATGAATTCATATAAGCTATCCTTCACATGAATGAATTTAGCGTTATCACACTGGTGCATATTCCACCTAAAGAAGGCGAGGAATGTGGTGGAGATATGGGAAAAACAATTTAACAGCTCAAACAAGGATCATAAGGTGTCCCTCCTGTATCTATCCAACGACATTCTGCAAAATAGCAAGCGAAAGGGAGGTGAGTTTGTTAATGAGTTCTGGAAGGTTCTACCGGCCTGTCTGAGACATGTCTTTGAGCACGGCGAGGAGAGTGGCAAGAAAGTTGTCAGTAGATTGGTATGTCTGTTCTTTCCTTTTTTGTCTGTTTCACTCCGATCTGTCAGCATATTTAGGAGATGCTGTTTTTGTTTTATTCTGTTCTCTCTAATATGGAAGGTAGTAGATACTGTTCAGTGCCGAATATATTTTTCTTTACTTATTTGGGTTTTTAAAAAATATGCCTATGTTTTACGTAGCCGGTCCCAAGCCCGGAAAGGAGGAGGGTTGTGATTGGCTTGGCGAGCCAACGTAAAATCCAGCCAATCTTATGGAAATGAAATCCAATATAGGCTTCATTTCTAGCCTACCCCAACTTGTTTGGGACAAAAAGTTGTTGTTGTATTTGGGTCTTTATAATTGAATAGGTTGCAGATTTGCCTACCGTCTACCGATCATGTGTTTGGTAAGAGAAACAAATCTGTCATAATGGATATATATTAGAATATGTTATCATAACATTGGGTCTTTCCGTTCGCAGATTTTGTTAATAGGTAATGGGGGTATTTACATACATACTTTGTAAAGCATTGCTTGTAAATTTTGCTCACTAGTGATTTAGTAAATGTAAACCGAATACAGGATTACCTTGTACTTGAATATGCTGTTGCCATTTGGTATTGCCTTCCATTTAGTAAATGTAAACCGAATACAGGATTACCTTGTACTTGAATATGCTGTTGCCATTTGGTATTGCCTTCCATTTTGACCCGATTGAATATTCAATTAGATATTATTGTTAAATTACTTTTGTGTTTGCATTACCAAACACTAATCTAACTTTACTTGCTGGCAAGCAGGTAGACATTTGGGATGAAAGAAAAGTGTTTGGTTCTCGTAGCAGAACCCTTAAAGACGAAATATTTGGTGAGACTGGTACTGCTGCTAATCCTGCTGATCCTGCTCCAGCACCAGCTCCTGCTTCTAAACTGGATATCAGTGGGAAGAGTTCAAATTCAAATTTGAATTCACATTCAAATCCTATAAAAATTGCTCGGAAGGATGCTACCACACTGAGAGTTGTGAGTTTCCATTTCCTTGTTGTTTTTTAATACTTTTTAGGGGTAATGCCACCAGCGGCCCCCGAACTTTCCGTTTGTGACAAGTTGGCTCCCGAACTTCTAATTTGAACAAATACCCATCTGAACTTCGTGTTCAGTGACAATGACCCCCTAGAAGCTTATTTACCATTTAATGCTCTGTTTTATTTATAAAATGACAAGAATACCCTTGCATGTCTATGTTACAATATTTAAAATAAGCATGTTTATACATTTTAGAGAAGTGATACTAACTTGAAAAATAATATTGGCATTTAATATAAGTATGTTTATTCATAAAATTTCATTTTTTCTTTTAGTTGTGCTTCATTTTAGTTTAATGAAAAATATGTAGTTTACAAATCATTATTGATAAAAACTAAGCTATTTTGATATTTAAAATATTATAAAGGCATAAATTTTACTTGTGTACTATGCATAAATTATGAAGTCAAAATCATTATACTATTTAAAACTTGATATAAAAATTAGTTAACTAGCTACCTTAAATGTCAAATGTCAAATGTTAAATAAATGAATCATAGAAAAAGAAAATAAATACAAATATTATATGTATTATGAATAATTAGTTAACTAGCTACCTTATCAAATTATGAACTTTTGCAAGCTATAATTTCATAAACATAAATGTTTATTATATTATTGACCTGCAAGGGTATTCTTGTCTTTTTATAAATAAAAGAGAGTGTTAAATGGTAAATAAGTTTCTAGGGGGGTCATTGTCAATGAACACAAATTTCAAGGGGGTGTTTGTCCAAATTAAAAGTTCGGGGGCCAACTTGTCACAAATGAAAAGTTCAAAAGTTCAGGTTCACATACTTAATTTCAAGGGGGTGTTTGCTCTAAAAATCTTTACTGGTGGTTCTGGTTCACATACTTAATTTAGTGGTCACAAATAAATCTTGTCAGGTGCTGAAAAGGGAATTTATTACAATAGAAGTTGTTGATAAATTGGATATGACCCTCAGAATGCTGCATATTGAAAATTTGTTTGTGCAATGATGTCTTTTCTACTCATGTGAACCTGTCAGTATTAAATGCAAGAATGTTATCTGATATTTTTATCAAGATTGCTAAATACATACTAATGAACATTTCAATTACAACTCACAATATTTTTATGTGTGACAGATAAATCACTATTTAGTTCAAATGCAGAATGTCAGAATAAAATTTAAGATCTATCTTATACAACTTTTGAGATTGTATTTAACTGTTTGCACAAATTTTCTCTTTTTTGTGCATAATTAAGTTTTTTGTAAGCTGGGTTGGGTATAATTTGCTAATAGTTCAGAAAATGTTGGCTTTGGAGAATGGGAGAATTCCTTGAAAATTCAAAAGATGCCAAAAGATTGAATGTGCCCTAATTTTTGTCCAATGGGAACATCAAGTTGGCAACAAAACATAATTGGAAAAGAAGCTAAATGTATAAGTTCTATCTGCTACTGGGTTTAAAGTCTGTTGCGTTCAGAATGTAGAGTGGCTCAATAAACTTAGAATGTGCTCTAAGTCTAGAAGAAAGGTTAAGGGATGAGAGGGAAAGAGCATTAAGATGGTGGCTAAGTTTCTTCCCCTCCAATTTGGATGGATGAGTCCCCCACTCACCTCTTTTGCCTCTTACATTTTAAACTCGGAAAAAACTTAGGTACACCAAGATGGGTGCTCCCTAGATACTCCACTCAATCTCTACCATTTGATTGGAATCTATGGTGCGAATCTCAATGCAATCAAATGGTAGAGATTGAATGGAGTACCTAGGGAGCACCCATCTTGGTGTACCTAAGTTTTTCCCTTTAAACTCTGCAGCAAGGTGGCTAGGTTTGTACCCTCCAATTTGGATGAATGAGGAACTCCCCCACTCACCTCTCTTTGCCTCTTAAATTTAAAACTCTGGAGCAAGGTGGCTCTTCCCTTGCTCCTCCCCTCTCCCCTCCTTTTCCCAACTCAGGAGCACACCCTTAGATGCTTGGAACGATTTTTTATATTTTTAATTTTACATTTTTCTTTGACGAAACTTTCTGGTCCTTGGTCATAAAGTAAATCATTATTTTGTTCTTTGCTTTGGTCTCATGTTAGAAATTGGCTGTTGGAGGTATGCCTGAGAAAATAGTAACATCTTATCAATCTCTGTTTGACGAGAATTTGAACGAGGCGGTGGCTTTAAACAACTGTTGCACATCAGTTGGTCTTCTCGAGAAGATTGAGAAAGATCTAAATGAAGCTTCCAGCAGTGGTAAGCAAAATACTTGCCTTATAATTTTGAATTTAAAAAGATAGTGTAAAAGCAACCTTTATTTATTCATGTATTGCAAAATATATAAGAAAACTACTGGCTGGTAGGCAATTATACATATCCATTTCGTTCTAGCTTCAGTTTCGTCATTACAAAGAAAAGCATCCTTCTCATGACAACATTAATTTTCTTCTTTCTGACAAGTGTTGTTTTATAAAGTGTTATTGTAAATTATAGTTGATCGTGGTTTACAGTATTTCAATTCAAGCTATTGAGTTGCCATTTAATGAGATATTGTGGAACTGATTGTGCACCTGGTTGGTGCTTAGGTTAGTTATTAACAAATTATCTGCTTCATGTGGCAGCATTTCAATGTTATACACATCTTTAATCATTAACATACTATCTTCATAAGAACGACGGTACAATATTTAATGATAATTATCATGCTTAATAGGATAACAAGACATTCTTTTTTCTGTTGCGTACTTTCAGGCATTGATAAAAGTGTGCGCTTTTCGATTGTGGATCATTGGATCGCGCTTTTTGATTTGTGTCAACATGATCATCAAAAGATCCAATGGTCCACAATCGCAAAGCGCACACTTAGCAAAGTAGAATAGTCGAACTCTTTCTCTATATATGTATATATAGAGTCTTGCTAATGTGATTCCATAAGGATTTCATGTGAAACGCTTACGGGACAAAATTTAAAATCTAGCGTTAGAAATGTCGATTTAAATTGTCTAATAATTTGTTTATATCAAAATCTTATAGAATACTAATTTTTTTTTTCATTTTTAGAATTTTCTAACTATGTCTAATGATTTTTGAAAGTCGGCTCTAAAAATAATAAAAATACCAACATTTGTATGTCAAATTAGGCCATCTTTAAAAAACCATTAAACAAAGTTAGAGAATTTTAAAAATAGAAAAAATAGTATTCTACAAGATTATGATATAAACAAATTATTGGACTATTTAAATTGACATTTCGAAGCTAGATTTTAAAATTTGACCCGTAAACGTTTCATCAGAAATGCTTATGGAATAACATTAGTAGGGCTCTATATGTATATATATATGTATGTATATATGTATATAGAGTATTGCTAATGTGGAAACGTTTGCACTTCGGTCGAAGTGCAGAAGTTTCACATTTTATAGCTTTTTGTGGTAAAATATATATTGAAGTTGCTCAGTAAATTCTTCATACTAAATATTGTAGGAAAACAAATTTCGTGATTTTTAGAGCTTTCTAACTATTTTTTTTTAAATATTTTTTAAAAACAGTCCAGTTTAATATTAAAAAACCATGACCTTTTCAGGCTGTTTTTAAAAAAAATATTTAAAAAATATCGAACTATAAGTTTCGATATGAAGAATTTATTGAGCAACTTAAATTTAAAATTTGGCCAACAAAAAGTTTTAAAATGTGAAACTTTTGCACTTCGGCCGAAGTGCAAATCTTTTCACATTAGCCATACTCTATGTATATATATAATTTAGAAAAATAGGTAAATTACTAAACTATAAGAAGAAAAAGAAAAAAAGGCTGTTGATATTCCAGAGTTGATTAGTCACGCAATGGACATGTCACAAGCATTGCGACAATAAATAATATCGGCACTCATTTCTTAGTAATGTACATAATAGATGACATTTCAGAAGAATAGCAGTCAGTAGAATAATGTCATTGCCGCTTGTATAAGAAATAGAACTTCAAAAGAATAGCGGTCAGAAGAATAATATCAATCCTACTTGTATGGTCCACTGATTGATTATATCAAAATAAAGTTAAGCATCTTAGGAGAAACACATGATTTGATCTCAGTATGGATGCATAATTAAAAATATTTTATTCAGTAAGAAAGCAAATGCGTTGTTGTTTGGTTTTATGCAGATCTAGAAAAATAAGAAAGAACCTATTGAACCCTATTTACATGGTTGATCGGAGGAAAACCACAACAGGAAGAAAACCTAAACACTATCATTCGTTAGGTCTTCTGCATCACAAAGTATCTGTGATATGCCATCCAGCAGTAGACTAGCCATCATGCTGTGGTGTTCTAGAGATATTCAAGAAGATCCGGCAATTCTGTTCTTTTTAGATAATACCAACAAATAACCATGCAACCTGCTTACCTTGTTTTGCTCAGTGTTAAGGGGATGCATCTTATGTCGTCCATAAAAAAGTTGACCATATCTGTGTGAAGATTGATAAGAGTTCTGACTGTGAGATGCTAGCCTTCCATACGGAAACCTGTGAATTGTCAGAAAGAGGTTCGAGGAAGTTTCAATTATCGTGGAAGCACATAAAGCATGATCCTTGTGTTGGTCACCCCTTTTTAGCTCAGTTATTCGGTCGCGGTGAGCAACTTAATTTTTTGCTCAGTTCTGAGTAGAACCCTCGTGAATGCCTTAATATTTAGAGTAGTTTTGTCTGTCCATAAAGTTGGTGCATTTATGTCTTTATTTCCCAGTTTAGATAGCAATAAGTATCCTGATATAGTGGCGTTACTCTTTGCAGACCATCTTCTTATTAGGATTTGGGTAATTCCCATGTTAGTTGAAACATATTGTTATTGACTTATTGTAATGGAGAGTGCAAGTCACTAAGGCCCTGTTCGGAGTCTTCCCACTCGCCACTGTGCGAGCGGGAAGATGCCAAACAGGCCCTAAAGAAGTAAGGTAGGTGCTGCATTGGCAGTATATTGGATGAGGCTTGTAGTGGTGGGAGGTTATAACTTGATGACACATATTTGTGCCAGTAGAGATACCGGTTACAGTAGATGCACTAT